>JAWPHD010002101.1:0-275479 GCA_037043455.1 Cyrtodaria siliqua | reverse complement strand
TGTCCAATACGTGTACCAGTATCCATCAGCACGTGATTGACTCTTTTAATTTTCATAGACATATTCATGACATAGTACTGTATAGCCTGGCATCATGTCTAATTCTACATCTTTTCAAACTATTAGTGAATGCTTCCTTCAGCATTTAAAGAGGCAACTATTTTCACTTATACACGTTCGTGGTCGGACTCTGAACATGAAGAGAACTTGAAATAAATCACTTTTAATGCAGAGTATTATTATTAGGTGACAATACATTACCTATTCATATTTTTCATAATCATTACGTGGTCCGTCTTAATTCCATTAAGCGATGGTAAAGCTTATAATTAGCAGCAGTCTATAATGGATATTTCGACAATAAAACATGTCTAAAATCATTTTTTTACTGAAGAAAATACGATAACCTGTTTAAAATTACCTATTAAATGTTTTAATTTTACAACCTGCAAACTTTTAAACCAAAATGGGATTGGCTTGGTATGAAATAAATTAAGGTTTTATTTCATACCCTATTTCATATCCAAGCCAACCCCATTTTCCTTCTTTGAGAAAGAAGGGGTTGGATGGGGTATGAAAGTAATACTCGGACCACGTAATGTTATCGACTAATACTTGTCTACTTTTATTTATACATAGTTTATAAATCCATTGTTCATTTCAACATTATATTACCCAGAAGAGGCTCGAATAGCCTAATATTCAACACTGGAAACAACTCCATAAAGGATGCATTAAAGAGTGGCACAATAAAGGTTAGCAGTTTATTTACGGAGATAACAATACCTTCATAATTTTGATTTTTAGAGAAAACATTAGTCATGATTGTTGATAAGATTTGATTAATAAATGTCTGTTATTTCTCTATATCGTCCGGTCTATATACATTAGTCCGACGAAATGTACATGAAATAAATCTGAAATCTGTTTGATAGACGACAATCGAACACCTTATAGAATATCAAGTATTTAGTTGATTTCCCTAACTTTTAAACAGCGTATCCATGTTCGCGAGGGTAAAATACGCTGAGTTTGAATCCTTTTCGCCTCTCACCGCTGCGTGTTCAAATCCCACTCGGAGTTTAACTTGTAAGTGAGAAAATGTCGATTATTGCGGATGGTGGGAGATATACAGTAACTGTACGGGTTTTACCCAGGAATTAGTGGGTTATTTGTCTTCAACACTAAAAATCTACAGTCATACACATATTAAACAGTGCTGAAAACATACCTTAAACACCATTCATTCTTCCCATGTAAAGTGTATTTAAATTGCTCAAGTACACATAAGAAGATACTAAAAATCTAAGAAAACGCAACACTTAGTATTTTTTGAATTTCTTGATATATTAAAAATGTTAAAGTCATATATGTTTAAAACGGAAAGAGTAGAGCAAATATGCAACTGTGCATCGCCATATATTAACCGAGACTTGTATAGGTAAACAGGGAGGTGGTATCCTAGTATACATCGCTAATAAAGTTCCGTATACACGTCGTGACGACCTTGAGCATGATGCTATTGAGTCTGTATGGATAGAGATAAAGTATCCTAATTGTACAGCTTTCCTACTAAATTTTAATTATCGAGCACCTGATTCGAAAGTATCATGGATTGAATTATTTGAAACTCAGCTTGACAAGTTGGATCATTTGAATTCAGAAATTCATATATTAGGAGATTTCAATATCAACTATTTAACAGAAACGGATTCAACGATTGGCCAATACTATTTTGAAATTTGGTCTTAATCAAATGGTAAATACGCCTACCAGAATAAGTAAAAACAGTTCTACAACAATCGACCATATTTATACTACAAGATCCGATCTAATATGTGAAATAAAAGTACCTGTTTACAGTATAAGTGATCACTATCCAGTATGCTTTTCACGATCGACACATAATGTTAAGTCAGGGCGAGTTACCCATGAGACAATCAAATACAGATATTTTAAGAAAATCGATGAACATACATTCTGTAATGATTTAGCAAAGTCACCATTCGAAATAGTTGAATATTTTGTTGATCCAAATGAGTCATTAAATGTATTATATACAATATTAAATACTATTCTAGAAAAGCATGCACCTATACGAGAAAAGAGAATAAAACATGAAACCCAGCCTGGGTGGTTTACTGATGAGATTAAGAACGCTAATTATCAGAGAGATAAGCTACATAAAGAAAAACAGTTTGAACAATATAAATTATTACACAATAAAATTTCATCCATGATAAAGAAAAATAAGAAGAACTTTTATAACAACGCTATTAAAGAAAGGAAAAGCCCAAAATATATGTGGAAAAACTTAAAAAGCATTTCCAAAACGGGAAAAGAAAACAATGGAGGCATTTCAATTCCTGATAGGCTAATCAAAAATGATCATATCATTGAAGGACAATTAAATATTATTAATGCATTAAATGAGCATTTTATAAATATTTCAAACATTGTTAAAAAGACGAGTTTGGTAAAAGGAGATTTCTCTGAATTACGGCAACAACTTGATATTAAATTGAAATATGCTTCATTTAGTATAAAACTCATAACACCTTTTGAAGTTAGAAAGTTGATTAATAAACTTGATAGTAACAAATCAACAGATATAGACGGTGTTGGTCCTAGAATTTTAAAATATTGTGGCGATTACATAACATCCTCCATAGCTTCAATCATAAATAACAGCATACAAACGGGAGTGTTCCCTGATACTTTTAAGGAGGCTTTTGTGATTCCTATACACAAAAATGGATATAAAGACGACCCATGTAATTATCGTCCAATTTCAATCTTACCAACAATTTCAAAAATATTTGAGCGTCATATAGCCATTCAAATACTATTCTATTTCAAGACGTATAATGTTATTCACGAGACCCAGTCAGGTTTCAGACAATATCATCCATGTCATACTGCTCTGACACGGTTAATAGAAGCATGGTTAAAAGATATAGACTCAGGTAAATTAATAGGAGCTGTATTTCTTGATCTAAGAAAGGCATTCGATCTTGTAGACTATACAATATTGATACACAAATTGAAACTTTACCATTTTTCAGACAATACCGTTAAAGGGACACTGTCCGTAAATAAGCAGATATTGAGCATAACCAAATAATCGTCCGACTTTTATTCAGTGAAATGTATACATCAAAACATGAGCATAGACCGTAAGAAGTCTGTAGTAATACATTCGTGAGTTTGAAAAAAAAAATCTTTTAATTATTATTTGTAAATAAAGTGGGACCCACCATATTTACCTTTCTGCGATCACGTGACTTCCATTAGCGCATTAGGTTCTCACCATAGTATGTATTGCGAAATATGTATAGCCCGGTTAGCTCAGGTAGTAGCGATGTCGGCTACTTCACGCTCACGCTCACTGTTATTACCGCGAGTGTATTTTTAGTTTGGGATGCGAGTTCAAACGCCCGAAGCGGTTATTCTTTTTTTTATACCGCGATTGAATTCCATCAAATATTCTTGCTTTTAACTAGTCAGTTTTCAATAATGATTTGTGTGTAATGTTTACGAACATAATTAGTGTGTGTTGTATAAGCTAAAAGTTACGGACAGTGTCCCTTTAAATTATTTGATTCATATCTTTCGAATAGAAAACAATTGATAAAGGTTAAAACTTTAAAATCCGAGATGCTTACAGTTACTTCAGGTGTTCCTCAGGGATCAATACTAAGTCCATTGCTATTTCTATTGTACATAAATGACATTGCATTCGCATCTACCTCTGGAAATACAGATATTTATGCAGATGATACTACAGTATACGAATCAGATTATAATATTTTGGATGTACAAAATAGACTTCAAGATCGTTTGAATATTATAAATAAGTGGTGTATTTTGAATAATATGTCATTACATCCAGCGAAAACTAAATGCATGGTCATAGGAACTAATCACAAGCTCAAACATGTGGATATATTGAAATTAACTGTTGATAGTTTATGTAGAGAAAATGTTGCAGTTCAAAAGGTCCTGGGAGTTTATGTTGACAGAACTTTGTCTTGGAATGTACAAATAGCCAAAATGTGTTCCAAACTCAATTCTAAAATTGCCTTATTGAAACGTATATCTTACTATTTAACATATGATATGAAAATTATGTTTTATAATGCCTACATTATGTCTACATTTGATTATTGCTGTACTGTATGGGGTAAAAGCAAAAAAAATAGAAGATAAAATACATAAAATTCAAAAAAGAGCAGCTAGAATAATATTAAACAAACCTTTTCGAACTAATTCAAAGGATATGTTCATTGAACTTCAGTGGCTTTCTTTTCATAACAGATGTCATTATCATACTGGTGTGTTGATATATAAATCAATAAACAACCTAGCTCCTAATTACATATCACAACTTTTGACATTCTCATGTAATAATAGGTATAATCTAAGATCAGCTACCCGAAATGATCTTGTTACACAAAAACCGCTAACTAAATACATGAAAGACACCTTTAGCGACTTTGGAACAATATACCGGTCGACATACGTTCTCTTCCTACTATCCAGTCATTTAAATATAATTATAAAATGTTTATTGCAAAATGCACATTAACATGAATGATATTTATTTTATTTATTTTTTTTTTTTTTTTTTTTTTTTTTTTTTTTTTTTTTTGCTTGGATATATATGTACATTATGTAAGACTTCTAAGATTTCTTCTATATTCAAATATAACTAAATGTTTGTCGAAGATTGAATGCTTTTATTGTTAGTGTATTTGTTAAAAGCACTAAATGTTTGTTAATTCATGTACAGAAGGCCGCATTGAAAATATGATGTGTCTATCTTGATAGTATGTCATATTGTGTTAACCTTCTTTAAATAAAGAATATATTATTATTATTATTATTATTATTACTTACATAAAGTACAATCTTTATATCAACAAAAATCCAGCGGACAAAAAATAATCAAAGATCAAAAATGTTGCGGTTTTAAATGTATTGAGTATATAGATTAATCACTTTCCTGCCTAATAAAGGTGTGATCTAATACATTTTGCTTTATTAGGAACTGACCCATAAAGCCAATCAATGCGGAATAACTCGGCGTTTATTGTCCGTAAAGTCATCTGAAGTCATGTACGTAACGTTATCTGACGTCATAAAACAAACGAAAAACCACATGGCGGCGTCCTCGATAAGCGTAACATTCTGCGAGACAGATAATAATAGTAAATAGATAATGTCAGTTCCTTTTACTATTAAGTTTATTAGGCTCGACAGGAAAACGAAGAATGGCAGGGTACAGCCTCGCAGCCTTTTTTGCCACTGACCGTTCACAGACGCTAGCCCTTTTGTCAACACATTTATGTTTGGGATGCCACATATATCGCCTTTCATTTAGCCCTGTAATTGTTATTTGTTTCTATTTCTGTTTTTGGTCGTCTGTGGTCAACGAATGCTTCATTTGTTGTTCGACTGTTTTTTTCTACTTGTATTTAAAAATTGTAAACATATCCGCAATTAGATAATCTGGATATATAAAGTAATAGAGCGCATCATCGAGCATAGCACGAGCCAGTGGCTGTATTATTCTCAAGTACGTGTTTTTGATAAACAAACACGGGCGCGTAGTCTGAACAGAAATATGGATCGTTACATATGGAAATTCATTTAGTTATGCAAGCAATTAAGATTTCAAATTAATTAACACTCGTTTTAACATTTTGAGACAGTTTGATGAGAATGATTAATCATGTATGTATTGCCTTATGTACCAATGCGATTGAATAAATGCAAAGCACTGACCAGAAAAAGTCCCTGATGTTGATTGTCCATTATCAAGATACCATAACTCAAGCATATTTTGGCAGACTAATCAATGTTGATACACACAACGTCTGTGCAAGTAAACATAATAATTAAGGCCGCAGTTACTAAGGGATATATTGCTGAAAAATTGACACACGTCACCGTATAAGAACACATATTATATATGAAGTTTAATACGAGTTTCTGAAATGTGTTTGCTTTGGGCAATTGGAAAAAAGCATTGATATTTGCCAATGCCCACGTATATAAACAACTTTGATTTAAAAGTGCCTAATATATGCAAATTTCAGTGAATGTACAAACACGTGTCGTATAAACACGGCACGTGTCATGGCACCCGTTCATCATGGTTATCTGAAAGCAAGAGACAACAACTAGACACTATGCATGTAAAATATATCATTAAAACAGTAAATAAAAGGACACTGTCCTTAAGTAAAGATAAGCAAAATTTGTCATACTGCAAAGAAAATTCTCGGAATTTTATTGGTCAATGGGCCATAGACATGAGCCCATGTCTACGTCTCGCGACGTGAACAATTTCCCCGTAGGTACCCCATACCTGCAATACACTAAAACAAAATGGCGACGATTACGTTGCCGATTCGGTTTGGAAACCGCCGATTGTTTCCTTTCTATTGCTTTTCTGCGCTTTCCATTTAGGCGGGGACCCAAGCCTGAAAAAAACGAAAACGTTTACCCGGAAAGATATACTCCTGATTTTTTAAATATTAACAGATGGGGATCTTGTACATATGAAACCACTGTATGGAGCTCTGGCATACTTTGCATTTCGTAACAGCATCGCGATTTCTACGGTAACCCATTCGTACCAAGCCAATATATAAAAATCGCTCAACAAACATTCAAAGGAAAATAAAGAAATTTGCACACGTCCTTTTAGGCAAATACAGTTCCAATATTTGAAACCTATATTTGTATATGAAATATCAAACTACGGAATCAAGACCTGATTATGTTACACTTTACTAATTTTAACAAGAGTTATAGACCTTTTATGAATTTTGTTTTGTCCTGTGCCAGGGATAATGCGAATTTCATGTGTTCACAATAACTGCAGTAAACGGTTTCCGATTTCCACTAAATGTTGTATGGTGTAAGGCCTTATACCTACAAGGCCTTTGACAAGTTCAATACTGAGTAAAACTGACACTTTCTTTAAAGTGTTATTACCCTTGGTTATTGAAAGAATAGGACATTTTAGCTTGAGTACACAAATTACTTTAGTAAACGGATTCCGATCTTCACATTATTTAGTATGAGACTTTATATGAATTTGAACTTTGACAAGATGACAATGAGCAGAATTGACACCTGCCTTACTGAGTTATTGCCCTTGATTATTGCGAAAATGCAAATTTCAGTTTTCGTACACAATACATTAAATAAATTGGTTTCGATTTTCACACAGTTTGGCGTGTAACTTTATATCAAACGGATTTCAGACAGGTTAGACGAGTATCAAGTTATTTCTCTAAATTGACGAAAAATTCGATCGTCTGATTTTTTCCTACTTTCCTTTGAAATATCATCTATTACCGTGTAATATTCTAATTGAAAAAGGAGGATATCTGACTAAGGAGCGTGATTGTTTTCACGATGATTGTAATACATAGCATTTGATTTTCCATGCTTTTTGGGGTAATATTATTAAGGTCTCGGTTTTGTTTGACAATGAGAACAATTGAGGAGTGCTTTACAAAGTTATCGATCTTGATGTTTGCAAATATTTAAATGTCAGACTGAGTACACGGCAACTTCAGTAAACGAGTTCTGTGTCTCACTAATATTTAGTTGAAGGGTTTTGGACAATTACTCCATGTGGACTTGTTACGTAGTTGTTTCCGAAGCATTTATATATTCATATAAGATAATATTCTTTACACATATGGAACTAGTTAAGTATGACACTTCTGTTTATAGACAAATTGTTGGAATCCCAAATGAGAACGAAATGTGCAACTCTTGTTGTAGATTTATTTTTGTTTTGTTATGTTAGAGGTTTCATTTTTAGTCTTTTACCAGATACGCTTAGGCAGATGTAATCGAAGCCTTTTATTATAGCTCTTTGTATATGGATGATATTTTGGACAATTACAACCCTTTCTTTTCTTTACTTTACTACATATACTTTCTTTCCAAAGAACTTCACCTCAAAAAAGCTAATATTTCTCATAGTTGCTATATTTTCTTTACTCGATTTACATCTCGCAATTGAAACTGAGAAATAATAAGCCAACTCTATGACAAGAGAGATCATTTCAATTTCGACACTGTTAAGGGCACGACTAGACAATTTTAAAGATAACCATCGAACGTTAACGTCCTTTCTGGATTTAGGTCCACAATCTTTCCGGCGATCGCACAATCAAGTGGAAAGCAAAGCGGTGAACTGTAAATGGGTCAACCACTAAACATGCAGTGCGTTTCAAAATAATAAGGTGACAACCTCCTTTGATAAGCTTTTAACAGTGATCATTACCCAATCTTTAACAGGATCACAATGTGACTCTGTCAACGTCTTAGAAAATAGTCTGCGATTACGTCATAATTGGTCACATGACCATAGCTAAAATATCAAAATGGTTATCAGAAATCATCTCCGCGACCTGACACCACTAATGCCATGGGGTGATGCTGAGTGGTAAACAATCGAAGGGAGCTCCTCTTACTTTGGACATTTTTGATGAATTTAGGTTAGGTTAGTATTTTAATTTTAGGTAGGCTGTTTAGAGCTATGAAATTTTAGAAAGTGATGGTAAGAACAAACGCTATAATGCAACCCTATGGAAAACGCAATGGTAGAGTCCATTTTGATTGTTTTAATGGCGGAGTGATATGCCAAGGAATACATTTTATTCTACCGCAGTATAATGCTGAGCAAACATTAGTGTTTATTCACTAAAATAAATATTGAATAAGAGCAATAAGCTTATATTTGAAAAGGTTTGCGTGACGTTTATTGCATACTTTTTCAAGAAAGTAATAACGACCAAAATATATTAATCCAAAAGTTAGCATAAGCTTTAGCACAATATTGTGTTACGTGATCTACAGCGGCAGTAAGACAGGACGTTATACCTTTGGAGATGTATGCAGTGGTGCAGACATAGAAATAGGAAGAAAGTGTGCTTTATTACGCTGTTTTAGTAAATTAGGAATCCCGTACATAGTTGGAAGTTTGTTTTGCTTTTCATCTACTCCAGCTTTAATAGTGCTTCATTGAGTTTTATATCCGGACACACCTTTGCAAAGTATTATTATTATAACCCTGATTTACTTAAAGTATTGTCAGAACACTTCTGCTACAAGGTCTGTCACAACGTGAATACTGTGGTGACTATATGTACAGACCTTTTAAGATTATTGGTCATTATCACATTCCTACAATCTCTATAACTTGTTAACAAACATAACAAAATAGGATATGACCCTATCATTATGCAATGCACTGCATGTTTAGATGTTGACCCATTTACAGTTCGCCACAATGCTTTACAATTAATGTTGCGATGACCCGACATATTTTGAACCCTATGATGACTTCTACTCACAGGCATTTATTACGATATATAATATAGAAGGATAGAGAGAATATAGATATAGTATATGTATATAGTAAAGGGCCTTCTTCTGCTTTCTATCTCTATCCTATATATCGTAATGAATGCATGCGCTTCTACCTAAATAGGCCTAATTTTTTATTTAATATTGTCTTATCGTCATCATTCATTTTTGAC
Organism: Cyrtodaria siliqua; assembly: GCA_037043455.1. Taxonomy (NCBI): domain Eukaryota; kingdom Metazoa; phylum Mollusca; class Bivalvia; order Adapedonta; family Hiatellidae; genus Cyrtodaria; species Cyrtodaria siliqua. The sequence goes on along the minus strand of JAWPHD010002101.1, from coordinate 265,907 downwards.
CTGGCTTCTGACAAGTATTTGCTTTGTGGCTTTCTGGGAATTTCTATTCATATATACATGATCATTTTGTGTTATACGTATATTGCCTACTAATTGCTATTCATACTTCCTAGTTTGTAAGGGGTTATAGCCTGGCTGCTCGAATTTTATTGGAATGAAAATAGGGTAAGAGTGAGGTATGGTGCACTCTAGAACCTGGTTTAACCCCAGCAGCCTTTATGTCACTGACCATTCCAAGGAGGTACCCATATTGTCACTGACCATTCCAAGGAGGTACCCATATTTCAACCGTTTGAGTTTGCCATTTCGCATACTTTTGCTCTTTTCTATCCTTGTGATTGATGTTTGTTTCAAATACGTGTGTTTGGTTGATTGACTGTGTTCTGTGAATGTTATATTTCCTTCTCGACTTTTATACCATAATTTGTTTCTGACTCGAAATAGGATATGGATCACATTTAGTGATACTTATAGTTTTAAACTGTAAACATGATTCTATTACACTATTTAATACATTGCGTCCTATGGATCAAGGCGATACAAACCGTAGGAAAATATTCAAGTTGAGAAACGTTGACAAACTTCTTAACCAGAAGTTGCCTGTTCAATCAGTCAGAACCTAGAATTGAAACTCAAGGTCACAAAAACACCAATGTTGGTTGGACAGTTAATGATCATTTGTAACAAACGTGCAAATTTGAAATAAATCATTTAGATAATATTCAAGATGTCTTGGAGAAACTCTGTCAGACGTCATACCCAAACAATGACGTCGCTCAATCGCCTACCAACGAAACTTGTCATTAAAAACCTCGTTATTTTTCTGATAAATACAATCAAACGTCTGTGACAAAATAGTGAACCAATTTGGAAGTTTACAATTTGATAAGACAGTAATTGTAGTAATACTATTCTATTTTCAAGGTAAATTAAAGGTCCATAACTGTATTAAGAAATCTAAAAGCTACCATCGAACGGATTCTAAATAGCTGCCAGTATGTTAATGTTATTAAGATTTCACACTAATCGATATGGTTTAAACCCTACACAATTAAAGATAGTTGTTGCAATAACCATATTTTCTAAGTAAATTAAGGGCCATACCTCTATTCCAAAATGGCAAAACAAGTTGATGTATCATAAATAGTATTAACATATACTGGTATCCTATTTGTATATACAATTTGCACCCAAAATGTTGTTTAATTTTCAACAAAACTTGATTAATTAACATAAACTCTACACAAAAATGTATTTTCGTAGATAATCAGGAGCCATAACTCTATTTAGAAAAGGCAAAGGTACACATTGATCGTAAGGAAGTGATGTCTTTTTGATATAAGGCTTCATAGCAAGTTTAGTTAAAATCCAAAATAAGATAAAGAAGTTATCAAAACCTTGCACCTAAGCTTTACCCAAAATGTACATTTTTGTTAAGTAACTCAGGGGTCATAACTCTATTCTGAAAAGGAGAAAATCGGCCTTGCTCGTAAGAAAGTGACATCTTAATAATATAACGCTTCACAGTAAAGTTGGTTTAAACCGAATACAATTTACAGAAGTTATTAACAACGTGCATGAAAGCTTTAGCCAAAAGGTGGATGCCCGTCCCTCCCTCCACCCATCTGCCCGCCGTCTTCAATACTTAAACCGCTTTTGATTAAAAAAATAAATAATTGAAAATTGCATTCGGCATAAACAGAATATAATTAGGCGTGCTTATGTCTAATTGATGTACAAAACAAAATCATATCGCTAAAATATAAACTTGTAAACATTTTTTCTTTGAATATCAATATTTTCTTATCACTTATGGGCTTCCGTAGAAAATGCGTTGGTGTTACGAAATGCAAAGAATACCATTAATCCATACAGTGGTTTCGTATAGAGTACAGTTTCTGCTATTGATATGCAAAAAATCACGAGTATATCTTTCCGGGTAAACCAAAAGTGTTTTTTTGCACGATATGAGAAGTTGGGTCCCAGCCTAATTGTTGTCTCGCCTTTTTCCAAGCAAAGGGTAGATAACCTTTCAATTTTTACCTTCAACTTTGGCGTTTAGGTCACTTTTTCACAAACTGTATGCACTAAGACTTTCCAAACTTTGCTTATAGTTGTATCTTGGGATGTACATTGCAACGTGATAAAGCAAATGTGAATGTGACCTTCACCATCCAAGCAAAGGGCAGATCACTTTAATTGGTACATTTACATCACTTTCTCATGAACTATAATTATGCACTAGATGTTTAAACCTAATTTATAGCTTAATCTTTGGAAGAAAACAGATTCTATTTTGACATATTTGTGTCATGGGTAGTGCATCTTTTTGGATGCATGGATTTTATCTATGACCTTGACCTACTTTTTGGAGCTGATGATTTTTATTTAGCTCTACTGGCCAAGGTTTATTTTCACGAGTGCTTTAATAGGATTTATTTTTATCTCGAAGTCAGAAAACTTATATTTTCACTCGTGCTAATGCACAAGGGTTTTTATTTATTTGTAGGATTTATTTTCATCGAGAAGTGAGAAAACTGATATTTTCACGAGTGCATTAGCACGAGTGAAAATATAAATGTTCTCACTTTAAACCAACAGATATCCTCTATATATTCTTTTAGATGAAATTCCTGATAATAATCATCTAGTAATACTCACCATTTAGTCTGCGATACATCAAATACGCTACAGCCATAGGTTTGATTAACCTTAAAGCTTTCATCAACAGCTTTCGTCGAGTGCATAGCTACGTTCTTCAGACTTCATAGCGGTTAATTACATATCCGAAACATGGTATTACATAGATCAACCAGTCGTAATAGTAATGGAAGAACACTGATTGCTCGTTCTCAGAATCGGTGTTTTTGACAATATAATGTTTCGGTAAAGGTTGTAAAACGGCGTCGTTTTTATGGTCCGTCTGTTTGTATTTGCAAAAACAGATCAATCGCAAACTGCAGACAGAAATATTGCTGAGATCAATAGAAGTAAATCGTACTGAAACAATGTTGTTGGCAAAGCAATCAACATATACAGCTCTTATAAATATCTCCATTTTATATATGTTTCCAATACATGTTACCAGTATCCACCAGCACGTGATTGACTCTTTTAATTTATCATTCTGAGACATAATTCATGTATATTAGACTGGCATCAGTCCTTAATGTTTTAAATAATTCCTCTTTCAACTATTAGTGAATGCTTCCTTCAGCATTTAAAGAGGCAACTATTTTCAATTATAACGTTCGTGGTCGGACCTGAACATGAAGAGAACTTGAAATAAATCACTTTTAATGCAGAGTATTATTATTAGGTGACAATAAATTACCTATTCATGTTTTTCATAATTCATTACGTGGTCCCGTCTTAATTCCATTAAGCGATGAGAAAGCTTATATTAGCAGCAGTATATAATGGATATTTCGACAATAAAACATGTTTAAAATATTTTTTTACCGAATACTTGTCTACTTGTATATTTATACATAGTTTATAAATCCATTGTTCATTTCAACATTATATTACCCAGAAGAAAGAAGCTCGAATAGCCTACTTTTCAACACTGGAAACAACTCCATAAAGGATGCATTTAAAGAGTGGCACAATAAAGGTACGGAGATTACAAATACCTTCACAATTTTAATTAGTGTTTGCCCTACTTTTTCCTCCAATCAGACGGTGAGGAATTTTAAAATAATGGCGAACTTATTCATGTAAATTTCTAACGATCACGAATTTTAACCATTTATCGCTTACTAAATGGCACGCGCTTGTTTGGACACCAGGAGGCGGATTTAGTAGAAGCGCGAACGTGTTAAGAGGAGTGGTTTCGTAGAAGCGCATGGGAAAAAGTAGGGCAAACACTAAGTCAGTTAGAGGCTAAGAAGTGAAATTTTAACAATAAAGAAACCCCGGTCAGTCGCTGCGATCCTTCCCTTAGGGTTTCTTAATTGTTAAAATTTCACTTCATAGCCTCTAACTAATACTTAATAAATGTCTGTAATTTCTCTATATCGTCCGCTTTATATAACATTTAGTCCGACGAAATGCACATGAAATAAATCTGAAATCTGTTTGATTAGACGACAATCGAACACCTTATCGAATATCAAGTATTTAGTTGATTTTCCTAACTTTCATTCATTCATTCTTCCCATGTAAAGTGTATTTAAATTTCTCAAGTACAAAAGTAGATAGACATCATAATACACTCAGTACAGCGAAAACGCAAACCTTAGTATTTTTTGAATTTCTTGATATATTAAAACTGTTAAAGTTAAATATGTTTTAAATGGAAAGAGTAGAGCAAATATGCAACTGTGCATCGCCATATGTTAACCTTTGGAACAAAGAGACTTGTATACTTACATAAAGTAAAATCTTGATATCAACAAAAATCCAGCGGACTAAAAATAATCGAAAATCAAAAATGTTGCGGTTTTAAATGTACTGAGTATATACATTTATCATGCAGATATGCATTTTCCTGCCTAATAAAGGTGTGACCTAATACATTTTGCTTTATTAGGCACTGACCCATAAAGCAAATCAATGCGGAATATCTCGGCGTTTATTGTCCGTAATGTTGTCTGAAGTCATGTACGTAACGTTATCTGACGTCATAAAACAAACGAAAAACAACATGGTGGCGTCCTCGATAAGCGTAACATTCTGCGAGACAGATAATAATAGTAAATAGATAATGTCAGTTCATTTTACTATTAAGTTTATTAGGCTCGACAGGAAAACGAAGAATAGCGGGGTAGAGCCTCGCCATTCTTCGTTTTCTAAGCCTCGCCTAATTACAAAAGTGGAGCATCCACCGAAAGAAGTCAAGCAAAAGCATACATGCAAAATAAAATATGTTGATTGCCTCGAAAAATATAAACTTGTTTTAAATGAGTTCTAACGTTATTTAAAGCCTTAATTGGTAGTATAGTACTTGATGACAATAGGATAAGAGTGAGATTTGGTGCACCCTAGAATATGATTTTATCACCCTGTAGTCCTTTTTTGCCACTGACCGTTCACAGACGCTAGCCCTTTTGTCAACACATTTATGTTTGGGATGATGCCACATATATCGCCTTTCATTTATCCCTGTAATTGTTATTTGTTTCTATTTCTGTTTTCGGTCGTCTGTGGTCAACGAATGCTTCACTTGTTGTTCGACTGTTTATTTCTACTTGTATTAAAAAATTTAAACATATTCGCAATTAGATAATCTGGATATATAAAGTAATCGAGCGCATCATCGAGCATAGCACGGGACAGTGGCTGTATTATTCTCAAGTACGTGTTGATAAACAAACACGCGCGCGTAGTCTGAACAGAAATATGGATCGTTACATATGGAAATTCATTTAGTTATGCAAGCAATTAATATTTCAAATTAATTAACACTCGTTTTAGCTGTATATTTTGAGACAGTTTGATGAGAATGATTAATCATGTATTTATTGCCTTATGTACCAATGCGATTGAATAAATGCAAAGCACTGGCCAGAAAAAGACCATGATGTTGATTGTCCATTATCAAGATGCCATAACTCAAGCATATTTTGGCAGAATAATCAATGTTGATACACACAACGTCTGTGCAAGTAAACATAATAATTAAGGCCGCAGTTACTAAGGGATATATTGATGAAAATTGATAAACGTCACCGTATAAGAACACATATTATATATGAAGTTTAATATGAGTTTCTGAAAAGTGTTTGCTTAAAATCATTGATATTTGCCAATGCCCACGTATATAAACAACTTTGATTTAAAAGTGCCTAATATATGCAAATTGCAGTGAATGTACAAACACGTGTCGTATAAACACGGCACGTGTCATGGCACCAGTTTATCATGGTTATCTGAAAGCAAGAGACAACAACTAGACACTATGCATGTAAAATATATCATTAAAACAGTAAATAAAAAGACACTGTCCCTAAGTAAAGATAAGCAAATAACTTTGTCATACTGCAAAGAAAATTCTCGGACTTTTATTGGTCAATGGGCCGTAGACATGAGCCCATGTCTACGTCTCGCGACGTGAACAATTTCCCCGTAGGTACCCCATACCTGCAATACACTTAAACAAAATGGCGACTATAACGTTGCCGATTCGTTTTGGAAACCGTCGATTGTTTCCTTTCTATTGCTTTTCTGCGCTTTCCATGGTGTCTTAAGGTCTGAAATAATCATAAGTATATATATTTTTTGCCATTTTACAGATAATAAACATTAACATAAGGATTAAATACGTTTATTTTATGAAAGAAATCCGCCAAATATAATGATTTTAGAGTGATGACGTCACGAAAATAAACAACGTCTAGTTAGAGGCACGTTACGGGGAAAGAAAAATGAATATGTGTTTTTGGCTGCTTGTTTTTTTAAATAAATGGTTACAACGTTGAAGTATGACAAATTCGTTATTAGGCCTAACGGTTCGGCTGAATTTAATTTCCATGTGAGCCCATGTCCCCTGCCAAGAATCCTAATAACTAATAGCATGATTTTAGTAAGTGACAAGTGTCCATAGAAACATGAACATAGACTCCAAAAAGTATGTAGTAATAAATTCGTGAATTTGAAAAGAAATGTTTTATTTCTTTTGCTGCAACTGCTGTGGTTGTTCAGTACATATACATCCTGAGTATTTTTTATGCCCCCGAAAAATTTTAGTATTGGAACCGTCCGTCCGTCCGTCCGGATTCTGTCCGTCCGTCCGTCATTCCGAAGTTCGTGTCCGAACCGTAGCTTCACAACCCCTGCAGGAATTTTTAACAAACTTGGCACAAGTGATCACCATAACAAGACGATGTGTCGCGCGCAAAACCCAGGTACGTACCTCAAAGGTCAAGGTCACACTTGAAGTTCATAGGTCAAAAACAGGTACGCAATTTCGTGTCCGGACCGTAACGTCACAACCCCTGCAGGGATTTTTTAAATAACTTGGCACAAGTGATCACCATAACAAGACGATGTGTCGCGCGCAAACCCAGGTCCGTACCTCAAAGGTCATGTGGAGCGCTGTGGTCTAGTGGTAGAGCGTTGGACCCATGATCCAAAGTCGTGGGTTCGATTCCCGTCAGTGCCATATGCGTTGTGTCCCTGAGCAAGACACTTTATCTGCATTGCTTAGTACTGGTTCTACACAGGAAGACATCAAGAGTGATTCAAATAAGTTCATAGAGCTTTCGTTACAATCGATGTAAAATAAATAAGTTTAAACTAAAGGTCAAGGTCACACTTGAAGTTCATAGGTCAAAAATAGGTACGCAATTTCGTGTCCGGACCGTAACGTCACAACCCCAGCAGGGATTTTTAAATAACTTGGCACAAGTGATCACCATTTAGAGGTCAAAGGTCAAATCGTGTCCGGTCATTAACTTTTGCATGTCTGGACGGATTTTCAAATAACTTGGCACAAGTGCTCACCACAACCAAATGAGGTGTCGTGCACAAATCCAGGTCCATGGCTCCAAGGTCAAGGTCATACTTAGAGGTCAAAGGACACTTCAGGGGCATTTCATTTATCATTTACAGTGATATTTCTTGTTTTATCTTAACAACAACATTTAAGTGTATTGTTTGCTAATTTCTCCGGGATGTGGACTTGCTAGGGATTTTTTCTTGATGAGATGTACTTTTATTTAAACTGTTTTGTCAATTTGGGCGTTAAAGACTAGATAACAGCGAGGTTGTGTACACATAAAATCGATTGCCTACTGGCCGTTCCAAGTCGGTAAAGTCATTTATACGAGTATACTCGTTCGTGATTGGTTTTATTTTCTGTTCATGTCAAAGAAAGTATGTAAACAATGTTGATTTCATTGTGAAAATTCCCACAATGTAACGACAATTTGTTTGTATTAAATAAATGTTTTGGTGAAAATTAAATGTTACAACCTATTTTACTGTTCTAATTTAAAATGCAATAAAAAGGTTATTACATTTATATTGGGATATGCACTCGTTCTTTCGCGCTAATACCAAACGAAAGAACTCATGCAGATATCCCAATACAAATATAATAACCTATAACTGTGGTTCAGTGCTGACCTACGGTCTATTGCATTTGATTGCTGGGTTTCTATAGGACCATTTTTCTCATTTGTGGAGTTCAATCACACGAAATGGTACATGTTCTTGCACCACTATAGAATTCCGTCAAAACATCTTGCTTCTTTTTAACAAGTATTCAATAATGGTAGTTGTGTACTTTAGTTCAACGTTATTATTTTGTGTTTCATAGGCTAAAAGCTACGGCTAATGCAGATGTAAGGACTTTCGTAGTTGTGTATAGGTGTAATGTTAAGATGGTATCATATTATTATAGAAATGCATACGTATTTAGATTGGACTTTTCCCACCACTTCCAGTGTTCTGGAGTAAATCCTCTCAAAAAAAGAATATGATAATTGGCCTTCGGAAATGGCCGAGCACGACACATACGAAATATTGCAGTCTAGGTTTGATTTAGACTGTTCATGAGCGGTAGTGAAATAAGCTAGCTACCGCTAGCGCCCTCTAGCCCCTGAGTTCTGCTCAACCCGGGGCTAGAGGTCGTGAGCGGTAGCTGGCATATATCACTACCGCTCATGAAGATGCCAGCTACCGCTCATGAACAGTCTCATTCAATAAGGACGTTCATTCTGTATATTGTTTAATTACAAACATGTACTGTTTAACGTTAGTGATGGTAGGTCGGCAGGGTTATTCATTGTTATGTCGCTTGTTTGAGTAGTATTTGTACACATATGTTTTCTGGTTGTTTTTTGGTAGATGAAAAGCATCAGTATTAACAAAGGTACATTATGCTATTTCGATTGTTGTCCGTAATGTGTATGTATATTATTAACAGTATGAACTGGATTGTGAGAGGTATGTACCAAAGGTTCATTATGCTATTTCGATTGTTGTCCGTACTGTGTATGTATATTATTAACAGTATGAACTGGATTTTGAGAGGTATGTACCAAAGGTACATTATGCTATTTCGATTGTTGTCGATACTGTGTATGTATATTATTAACAGTATAAACTGGATTGTGAGAGGTATGTACCAAAGGTACATTATGCTATTTCGATTGTTGTCGATACTGTGTATGTTTATTATTAACAGTATAAACTGGATTGTGAGAGGTATGTACCAAAGGTACATTTTGTACCAAAGGTACATTATGCTATTTCGATTGTTGTCGATACCGTGTATGTATATTAATTAACAGTATAAACTGGATTGTGAGAGGTATGTACCAAAGGTACATTATGCAATTTTTATTGTTTTCGATACCGTGTATGTATATTATTAACAGTATAAACTGGATTGTGAGAGATATGTACCAAAGGTACATTATGCTATTTTTATTGTTGTCGATACTGAGTATGTATATTATTAATAGTATAAACTGGATTGTGGGAGGTATGTACCAAAGGTGCATTATGCTATTTCGATTGTTGTCGATACTGTGTATGTATATTATTAACAGTATAAACTGGATTGTGAGAGGTATGTACCAAAGGTACATTTTGTACCAAAGGTACATTATGCTATTTCGATTGTTGTCGATACCGTGTATGTATATTATTAACAGTATAAACTGGATTGTGAGAGGTATGTACCAAAGGTACATTATGGTATTTTTATTGTTGTCGATACCGTGTATGTATATTATTAACAGTATAAACTGGATTGTGAGAGATATGTACCAAAGGTACATTATGCTATTTCGATTGTTGTCGATACCGTGTATGTATATTATTAACAGTATGAACTGGATATTGAGAGGTATGTACCAAAGGTACATTATGCTATTTCGATTGTTGTCGATACTGTGTATGTATATTATTAACAGTATGAACTGGATTGTGAGAGGTATGTACTAAAGGTACATTATGCTATTTCGATTGTTGTCGATACTGTGTATGTATAGTATTAACAGTATAAACTGGATTGTGAGAGGTATGTACCAAAGGTACATTATGCTATTTCGATTGTTGTCGATACCGTGTATGTATATTATTAACCGTATAAACTGGATTGTGAGAGGTATGTACCAAAGGTACATTATGCTATTTTTATTTTTGTCGATACCGTGTATGTATATTATTAACAGTATAAACTGGATTGTGAGAGATATGTACCAAAGGTACATTATGCTATTTTTATTGTTGTCGATACTGTGTATGTATATTATTAACAGTATAAACTGGATTGTGAGAGGTATGTACCAAAGGTGCATTATGCTATTTCGATTGTTGTCGATACTGTGTATGTATATTATTAACAGTATAAACTGGATTGTGAGAGGTATGTACCAAAGGTGCATTATGCTATTTCGATTGTTGTCGATACTGTGTATGTATAGTATTAACAGTATAAACTGGATTGTGAGAGGTATGTACCAAAGGTACATTATGCTATTTTGATTGTTGTCGATACTGTGTATGTATAGTATTAACAGTATAAACGGGATTGTGAGAGGTATGTGCCAAAGGTACATTATGCTATTTCGATTGTTGTAGATATTGTGTATGTATAGTATTAACAGTATAAACTGGATTGTGAGAGGTATGTACCCAAGGTACATTATGCTATTTCGATTGTTGTCGATACTGTGTATGTATAGTATTAACAGTATAAACGGGATTGTGAGAGATATGTACCAAAGGTACATTATGCTATTTCGATTGTTGTCGATACTGTGTATGTATAGTATTAACAGTATAAACTGGATTGTGAGAGGTATGTACCAAAGGTACATTATGCTATTTCGATTGTTGTCGATACTGTGTATGTATAGTATTAACAGTATAAACTGGATTTTGAGAGGTATGTACCAAAGGTACATTATGCTATTTCGATTGTTGTCGATACTGTGTATGTATAGTATTAACAGTATAAACGGGATTGTGAGAGGTATGTATCAAAGGTACATTATGCTATTTCGATTGTTGTCGATACTGTGTATGTATAGTATTAACAGTATAAACTGGATTTTGAGAGGTATGTACCAAAGGTACATTATGCTATTTCGATTGTTGTCGATACTGTGTATGTATAGTATTAACAGTATAAACTGGATTTTGAGAGGTATGTACCAAAGGTACATTATGCTATTTCGATTGTTGTCGATACTGTGTATGTATAGTATTAACAGTATAAACTGGATTGTGAGAGGTATGTATCAAAGGTACATTATGCTATTTCGATTGTTGTCGATACTGTGTATGTATAGTATTAACAGTATAAACTGGATTGTGAGAGGTATGTACCAAAGGTACATTATGCTATTTCGATTGTTGTCGATACTGTGTATGTATAGTATTGACAGTATAAACGGAATTGTGAGAGGTATGTACCTCGAGCATTTATTACCTTGTTTCTTGTAACGTTCATCTTGAATTTTGGCTCATGGATCTCAAATTCAAATTTCTGATAACGATATATTAATAATTAAGACCACACGTGCCCGGAAAATGGAAACATTTACAAACGTATTTTTTAAGCATTTTCTGTGGCAATCATCTTTGGTTTTGACGCATGGATCTCAAAGTCTAATTTAGGCAAAATGTCAGAAGTCTTATTTGGCCTTGGGTGTTAAATTGTGAAGGTTTTTATACACATGTATGTTTTGGTTAGTGCACAAATAAAAATGGCACTTTATTTGTGTTGTACCAAAACAATCTGTGGGCAGCTCATAATGATCTTCGTACAATATAATGTTGGTCATTGCGAGGAACAAGTATGGAGCGCTGTGTCTACTGGTAGAGCGTTGGATCCGGGATCAAAAAGTCAAGGGTTCTATACACGACATAATCTTATGTATTGTGTCCCTGAGCAAGACACTTTATCTGCAAAATGCTTTGTTCTAGATCCTAAAAAGTTAAACAGTTAGACATCGAGAGTGATTAAAATAAGTTCAAAGAGTTTTTGCTGCAACTGATGTAAAAATGGCGTCTTATTTCAAATGGTTAGTTCCATTGCTCTCGTGACGAACTTGCTTACAAAAGAGATGTTCACCAATAAAACCCAACTATACTGCAGCTGTAAATTCGGAACAAATAAGTAAAAAAGAAACTCGAAAATTCCCGCTTTATAACTTATATACTAAGCACTTAATTACACGTACTATTCCAGGGATATCCGAAGATGATTTGTAAAAGAGAGGTTGAAGCTTGTTAGAGAAAGGGCAAAACTGTGATGTTGTAGACGTTTTATCCACAGTACACGTTGCACAATTCATCAAAGTTGAAGTTTCGCTTTACAATTTTGCAAATTTTACATCCTAAATTTGCTAACCTGCCTGAGTCAAACGCGTATTCTATCAATAATGAAACTTTGAAAGGATAACATTTGGAGTGTTATGTATTGTTTTAGTAAAATAATTTCCGAAAGGAAAAGGCTAACGATGCGATTAACGGCAGCATATTGTACATACAATACATAGCTGAAATTTGCGAGTTGTGTTTCTTTTTACTTGAGTATGTATTGTATTGTATTATGTATAACCGAGACTGCAATATTTGTTGTATTTATCGTGTTTGACGATATCCAAATTTCTTCTTTCATATTTTTTTATATATATCACGGTAGCGTTGCCTGTGCAGTGTGGCGGCAGTAAAACGTCCCCTCATGCTTGCAATCAGAACTGTTATTCATTCCGATCTTTGGCGATCGCTGAGTCCGATACAGATATGGGTGGTACATTCTCAAATACCTTTGGTTTCTGACTTGAATTTCGAAAACGTTGGTTCCACTATTCCAGCCTTTAAAGTATTTAGAGTATTGTTTAATCACCCTTAGGATATGTTGCCTGCTTTTTATTTTAGTCTTTTGACTGTTACCTGTGATACGCAGGACTCATAACCTCTGTTCCCAGGTAAATTCCATTTTGTTTATTTCGCTCATTGTTTTCTCGTTTAGGGCAACGACATTTGTTTGAAACCGGGACCATACGCCGCTGGCCATGAAATGGTGTAAACATATTGCATTGAAGGTTCCATGTTCACCGTCATTTGAATACCATCTTCGGGATGACTCAAATGTCTTTTAAATTCATTTTCATACTTTTTTTGGATTCTAGAACACTTCAATTTAGCAGACACAAAAAAACAGGTCATCAAAACGTTAAAAACCAAGTCATTACAACGATTATGACAGTCTGGGGGAAATATAATTGATACCATGAACATAATTATATTGAGAGAAAACAGCATGTATGAAACAGAAACATGACATAGAATTCATACCATGACAATAGTGATATGACAGTTAAAACATATACTATACCATACAGAGTAATTACATAAAACATATATAAATGAAAGTGCCTCAATTTACCCGGGTTTTAAAGTAAATCATGACGGTGTAAATAAAACATGTCACCGCAAGTATGCAATTTCAATGATCTCATTCACGTCAATGCTTGGTCATGCTGCTTGCAGGCATGATCGACCATTAACGCCAATACATGCATCATTCAAACTAAAGTATTTCAAGTGATTGACATTGATAATACTCTCAGTATAATCTACGATAAATGCATAATGGCGTACATCTGCGACAATATGATGCCGATCTGGCAGTTGATATAATAATCATTATATTATATTGATTGTTTTAAGTGTAAATAGAGAAAAAACGCTTTGTTTTAATGAACAGAACAGAACAGAACATACTTTTATTGACTTGTACGTTAAGTACATCATCATAATATATATACAACAATTACAAAATACATAATTAAATCACGTGTAACATACAAAGTATATGATTTATATCAGCTCTAAAGAGGATGATCTATAAAGTGTTCACACATGCGTTATAGATATTCTATGTGACATCGCACATTTGAGATATAAAGCCAATTTTAAAAGAATCATTTTGTTTTCAGTTTGCAATAATTCGATGAATTTAAACATACTTGGTCTATTACAATAATATTGAGCTATGTATTTCCTACTTATATCGGAGTAACATGGGCATTTTAGAATGAAATGAAACTCATCTTCAATATCTTGGGTATTACAATATTGACAAAAACGTTCATTTCTTTCAATCCTATTGATACCATACCGACCTGCTTGAATTCTTAGAGAATGTGACGATAACCTTATTCTACTTACTAAACTTCTTAAATCGCATGGCAATACATCTAAGTATATTTCATAATGAAAATGATTTTTCACATTGTTATACAAATCTAAGACACCAGAATTTTGTTTATCTGCATACCACTTTTGCAAAAAAAAATCGATTATTCTTTGTTTGAATACTAATACAAATGACCTACAAACAACTGTATCAGGGTTATCCCATACCCAATTGAAACCATATTCATACAGTAACGTTTTAACATTAGATAACCAGTTCTTTTTGCCATTAACACACTCGTCATAGGCCATATTATAAACCTGTTTCAATATAATATTATCAGTATTTAACAACTTAAACCAATACTTAACAATTTTAACATATCGTGAAATATACAAAGGATAACGTCCTAATTCACCGTAAACAGCAGCTGTACAAGTACTTACTTTAACATTTAATATTTTCTTACAAAATTTTAAGTGTATTCTTTCAATTTCTTTAGACTTACTAAAGCCCCATATTTCCGATGCATAACCCAAGACTGAGCCAACAAATGCATCAAAAAGTTGACAAAGTAATTTAGGTTTATGTTTATATTTACGACAATTTACTAATAAAACATTAAGGGCTTTCAAAGCTTTACCAACTAATTGTTCTTGGTTAAGTGAAAAATTACCAGTATAATAAAACACGGTACCCAAATAATTAAAATCATCAACTACTTCTAATTTACTGTTATTATAAGTGAATTCCTCATTTGGTAATAGTCTACCTCTTTTCCTAAAAACCATAACTTTAGTTTTAAGCGTATTCACTTCAAGACTCCATTTTTTACAATAACAATTTAACAAATCGAGGCTACTCTGTATTTCTTCTGGTGAATTTCCAAGGATAACCATATCATCAGCAAAAAGTAGTAACATTAAAACAATATCACCTATCTTTAAACCAGAATTTATATCTTGCTGCAAAAACAACTCTAAGTCTTCAAGAAATAGAGAAAATAAGATTGGAGAGATTACCTCCCCTTGACGTAAACCTACAGCATATTCGAAGAATTCAGAATAAGTTTGACAAGACCTGACACAAGACTTTATCTTTAAATACATATCTCTTATTATTCTGCACATTTTACCTTGAATTCCCTGGTTATATATTTTTAACCACAATGCATTTCTATAAATACAGTCATATGCTTTTTTAAGGTCAACAAATACACAATACAACCTTTTATTCTCGTTTACATATTTCTGAATAACGGTTAACAACACAAATAATGCATCAACAGTAGATCTTCCTTTTCTAAATCCAAATTGTGCATCGGACAGTGTATTATTTTCATCACAAAAGGTAACCATGCGTTTACATAATATCGATGTAAACACTTTAGATAAACAGCTAACTAATGTAATACCCCTATAGTTGTTTACATCATTTTTATCTCCCTTTTTATGTAACGGTATCATGACACCCTCTGTCCATTTTTCTGGAAAAAAAACACTGTTCAAAATGGAACTAAATATGTCACAAACATGTGACGATAGAATATCAATAGATTCTATAAAATATTCATTCATTAAAAAATCACTACCAGTAGATTTACCACGATTAAGGTTTTTAACAGCTTCTAATATTTAAGATACAGTTATCGGCCTATCTAGCTGTTCATCTGCACCATCCAAATTATCAAAATCATGATTCATAGCAAATGCCTCTGCATCATCATTTTTTATATTCAATATATCATTTCCAAGTCCAGAAAAATAATCATAAAACGACTCAATAGTAATATTATGACTAATCTTTTTATTACTACTTTTAAAAAATTTCCAGAATTCCTTAGGTTTTGAATGCCTAAGCTTCTCAATATCTGACAATTTCTTTAATTCAAAAGCCCTACGTTTTTTCTTAATAATATCCTTATATTCCTTTTTTAATATACAAAACTGTTCCCTACTAAAGTTAGATTTGCATCGATTAAATATGCACAATGCTTCACTATATCGTTGTTTCGCTTGAATACGCATCAAACCATTCCTTATTTCTTACCACTGGTTCGTCAGTAAAAGTAGGGTCACAATTATTAAAAACCTTTCTACAAAAAAGTGGATCGGCAACATCACGCAAAATATTTGTAAAATTACAAACTACAATATTTATTGACGCCCTGTCCGAAATATCTATATTATTCGTCACACTATTCAAATCAGTTAATCGAGAAATCAATCCCGCTCTGAACTCATTCTTAAAATCACTAGACCATTTATATCGAACATCACTGTTCACAGTAGCAACCTTACGTTTAACATTACAAATCAATGCAAAGGAAACAGGACAATGATCACTCCATTCATTGAATGAGCAAACATTAAAATCATTAATACTCGCAAAATTACATTCTTTTGTTAACAAATAATCAATCACAGATGCACCTTGCCTTGAGGCGTAAGTATAAGCTCCACAGTCATAATCCTGAAATAAGCGATCGTTAACTATACGCACACTCATGGATTTACAAAGATCAATAAGTTTCAACCCAAATGAATTACATGTTTTGTCAAGCGAGGTCCGTATTAGGGGCACATCGGGAACATATTCATATTGGTCAATATAATCATTATAGCAATCACACGAAACATAATCTTTTCTTAAACCTACTCGACTATTCCAGTCACCAATTAAATACGATGAGCCTATATTTTCATAATAAGAAATATCATTTTGTATTACATCAAATAAATCTACTGCACAAATTTGGTAAGCAGGCGATTCTTCGCCCCACATATAAACACCACATATAAACACATCTTTATCAAAATTAAAAAAAATGTTTGTCAAGTTTCAACCATATGACAGTGTCATAATGGTTACGTACAATTTCAATTCCATCTTTCAGAGATTCCCTAAAATAAACAGCTACCCCACCACTCGATCTTTTAGCATTACGGTGTCGAAATTTTCTATAAAAGTTATGGGTAACATATCCTGAGATATTAATATTACTTTCAGCAATGCGTGTTTTTGGTTGATTGTGACTTACATTCTATACCTTTTATATTCGCTTCACAGGTACTTCTTGATTGACTTCCTGGGTAGAACCAGTACTAAGCATAGCAGATAAAGTGTCCTGCTCAGGGACACAACGCATATGGTTATGACGGGGATCGAACCCACGACGTTTGGATCATGGGTCAAACGCTCTACCACTAGACCACAGCGCTCCACAAACTGTGTTCTGTGAAAGATATTTCCTGTTCGACTTGCATATCTACTTTTGTTAAGATCTTGATGTATTGAAATGGTTACTTGGTTGTATAAAACTAACTCAGATACGTCTTTAATTTATATGTTGACCTGAATATTGATGGCATTAATTATTCTTTAATTTATATTTCATGTTATTGTTTTGTTGTTGTTTTTCAAAATACTTCTCGGTCAATTACATCAATATAAAAACAGATTGTTAACGAGGTATAAACATACCAAGCCATACGCCTGGAAATAAATAGATTCGTCCATCCTCACACTTGAAAATACATGGAGCATAAGCACTCCTGTGCAGAGATGGAAGGAAGCAAACTAGATGGTTTGTTCGTTTACTACAAACGGGGAAAACACAATCTTCAAACTGTTAAACACATCAAAATATCAAATCATTAAAGTATGTATAAAAGTCGAAAAGGTAATGTAGCTTTCACAGAACACATTCATCCAACAACACGCCTTTACATGAATCACATTTACAATGTTAATAAGAAGCAAGGCATGTGACGTCACAAACACGGACGGAACTGTCAGTGGCAAAAAAATGCAATTGAGTGTTTAAACCATGCTCTAGGGTGCACCAAATGTTACTCTTACCCTATTGTGGTCCCAGTAAAACAAGACAGTGCAAATAAAGATATTTCCGTCGGATAACATTCCCTAACAAATAAAGCAGTATTAATAGGCAATATAACACATAGTTATCATGTATATATGAATGTAAGAAAACGAAATCTTAGTCTAAATGAAAAACTAACGACTCTAATTGATAGTTTAACTCTTCTATTCAGAAAGTGCGAAAGTTTTATGTGTCATTGAACCATTTCCTTTCCATTTCGATTATTGGCTGTCAAGAGAAACAAATACTATTTTTTCTTCATGCACAATTTCAAAACAGATATCAATCAAAAGTTCTAGCGTTCTCTAACAAACAGGTTCAATAAAGAAGGGAGTTATGAATCACGCAAGAAGAAGACACTTTGTTGATCATGTACATGTAAATGTGAAATGAGGACCTATTCACTGTGTTTGTACACAGTTAAACATTTCATCCGACTTATTTGCATCCCTGGTATATCATACGACACCTTCAGATTGACCATAGATTTCTTCTAGCTCTTAGAAATAGGTGATATTTGTAGTGCGAAAGCATTACGACTGCGTAACATATTTGAAGCCATTGTATGACATTAGAACAAAAAAAAAAATAATAATAATTAATCACAAAACAAAATTGAATTACATTAATTTATTCAAGCTCAATTATTTTGATTATTTTCTATGTATATTTGAAGGAAAATGAATGGTATATGATGACATTTAGTGGAATATTACATGTTACTGCCTTGGAGAGCTTCCGAAACAGGAAATATACATGCTACTGCCTTGGAGAGCTTCCGAAATAGGAAATAAAAACCGATTGAAATAGACATTTCCAGAAAAAAAGTATTTTCTATGAAAAGATCATTTTGTTGGCAAAAAAGCCTATAATTTCAGTACAACCTAATTTATGCAAAAAAAAAGAAATTTAATCACAAAAAAATAATAATTAAATTACATTAATTTATTCAACCTCAGTGTTTATGATTCTTTTCTATGCATATTTGAAGGAAAATGAATGGTATATGATGAAATGTAGTGGAATATCACATGTTACTGCCTTGGAGAGCCGCCGATATAGGAAATAAAAACCGATTGAAATAGACATTTCCAGATAAAAAAGTATTTCTATGAACAGATGGTTTTATTTGTTGTTGTTGTTGCCGTTTTTGTTTGTTTTTGTATTTTTAAACTTCTTAAACTTTGGCAAATATCGTGTTCTTCGAGATATTGAAATAAAAAATAAAATAAATCGCCGTACTTGTTTTGAGGAAAAAAGAAATATCCCTAAAAGATCTGATGTGAAGTGTTTTTGGAGATAAAAAGCACAGACTTTGCTTAACAGTGTTAACGTGTAAGTTAATTGTTTCGTTTTAGACAGATACACAGACAACAAGAGCTAAGTATGCTCTAAGTATGAAAGTTATAGCGATTAACACAATAATTCTATTCATGGTCTTTAACAAATAATGAAACAAATAATGAACTATTATATTAACAATGAATTCATCGTGTATTAACAATGTCGTCACCATCTCAAATTGATATAAGACAAGAACAAACAGTATGGCATTGGACTTGATAAGAAAAAAAATTAAAACATGCTTACAGTTTTGAAAAGTAAGTTTTTGTGAACATAGTCGGGCTTCGACGGATATGAGAGGAAAATGTGCGCATAAATAACTACAGGAAATATAACCAAGCCAGTGTTTCTTTTTCAAAATGGCGCAGATTAAAAGATGTTTGCGCTTTCTCCAAGACATCTGTAGAACTGTGCATTATTTTCCGAATTTGGAAATATGGAAAATAAATCATAGTTTTAGACTCCTCTCTCTGTAAAAAGTTACTCTTGTGGGAATTAAAGTACACCAAACATCCGAAAGAAATGGAGGCACATTCGTAATACAAGTGATAAAAGTAATATTTTATTTTATGATAAACAATGTAATACTGCATTTTAGCAGTGAACTAAAAGTGTTATTTTATACAGTGAAATATAATGTTTTTGTTTTTTCATTGGCGGAACTATCTTTTATTAATGTAAAACACAAGTTGCTTTTGAAAATAACTGTTAAATTGGTAGCTTTTAATAGGTAGATATGTTCCAAGAAAATGAGTTAAATTTTGATAAAAATCCATCAACTATTTTAGTACTTTTTGTCATTTACAGTACCATAAAGTAGAGATGTCTTGTTGCCATGTCAATATTCTTCGAAACCATTTTGTTGTTTAGAAAGCTGGAATAAATATTATGTCTTGGCTTGAAAATAACTCATTACGTGGTCCCGCCATAATTATATTAAGCAATGGAAAAGTATTAGCAGGATTTTATAACGGATATTTCAACAGTAAATTAACTTTAAAACAAATACTGAAAAAATGCGATAACCTGTTTAAAATTACCTAATAATTACATAATAATTGTTTTAGTTTTACAATATTCAAACTTTTTAAGATAAAATTAAGGTTTTATTTCATACCCCAGCCAACCCAATTTCGCTTCTTGGAGAAGGGGTTGGCTGGGGTATGGAAGTTAATACTCGGACCACGTAATGTTAGCTAAAAAAATTACACAGAAAAAGTGGTTCGTCTGCCTCCTCCACAAAACAATCCACCGTCATATATAACCTTACATGACTCAGAATACCACACAAACAAACAAACAAACAAAAGAAATTATAGTGAGTTAAAAATACCAGCTTCGCCATACTCAACCTATGACGTCGCCAAAATACTCTTTTTTTTCTGCATGATCGGCATACAATAAAAATGTTTTTGTTCCGTCGTTAATAGTAGATTTTAATTCATCTCGAAGTGATCGAACTCTCATATGTCTACCTATGCTTCGCATTCATGACAATATAATGTTTGCTCACTTCTCGATGAAATAAAATCAATCACATAGGAATTATTACTAAAGATACAGAAATGTCTGTCCATTCGGATATGGCTGTGATCAGCCGAAAAACACTATTCCTATGTTTCTTTCTGAGTGGTAGATATGGACCTTCTTATTTGCTAAGATTAAAATCCATATTCTGCCCCTGTTTCGGCCCTCTCGGGACTACATCCTTCACGCGTTTATGGTAACAACAGTGTTGCTCTCGTCGCAGTTTCAACAAAAAACAAAGTTCTCCGGCCATGTTTTGTTTCATGAACATGTTTATGTTTATTTAAATCGAAGTCAATACACAACAATATATAACTCTGTAAAAAACGTTTTGGACAATGGCAGTGTTCGAACCCGTACAATGATCGCTGAACCTTGACATTCGACCATAACCCTTATTATCTCAGTTGATAAGTCACAATAGATCAACAATCAACAATAATTATCGTTTACAATGAAAATTTGCGAAAAAATAATAATATTTGTATTGGTTACTCGAATGTGTCCGTAACTGTTACTTTTTATGGACTTTGCAACATTTTTTACAGACCCTTTGTGTGTTCGCGATATTTTTTTAAAATCAAATCTTGTTTGGAATTTAATGTTTCTGTTACCAAATGAACCGGGTAGGGTAGGCCTTGGTTACTAAAAAAAGACACTTAAATGCTGTCCACTAGTTTTATTTTTATTTGACTTTATATACACTGGTCCAAAACTATTTTACCGAGTATATTTACACTTCACTCATTGCAATATCTGTGAAAAATTATTTGATGACGTAGATAAGTTTGAACAGGTACATTAATCCACAGGTAAATGGATTTATCAATTATCTGGCAATAGTTGTGCAGCTATACAATTCAGATTTACGTCATTTCCCCGTGCAGTCACGCAGTGGTAAAAGTAGTATATACGTCATGCAAAAAATACTTATTTTTACATACAATTTAGTAGCGGTTTTAAATATATGTTTCTCTCCGGGACTATCAAGAAATGTTCATATGATGTTTAAGAGTTAAATGTGTTAATTGATAATATAACTACTACAAAAAGAGTGGTCATTCATCTTTAAAGCTATAAAGTCTCATTGAAGAACACAATAGAAATCAAAGGACTGAAGGTCCTGAGAGGCGCCTAATTGCACTGTGATTTAGAGTCATTTCCATCATTCAAATTTACACCAAAATGACTACTCTGGAAACAATAAATTCGGACACGCCATATCTGATGTAAGATTGAGAATATATACATATAATTTATGGTGCACTATTACATATAATAGGTTAAATCTGCTTCACTGCTCAAATATGAAGATCTATACCTCAAATTGATTTCACACCAAATTTCAACTCTTGGTTCAACATTCAGTTTCAACTCCTATTTCAAACTCCTGATTATAACTCCAGTTCAACTTTCCTGATTTTCAAACTCCTGGTATCAACTAAATCAGTTATTGTTGTTCAGTCCAGTGAATTAACTCCTTATTTCATCTCTTGCTTCAACATTCAGTTTTAGCTCCTGATTCAAACTCCTGATTGTAACTCCTGTTCAACTTTCCTGATTTTTAAATTGAATCAGTTAATTGTTGTTGTTGTTGTTCAGTCCAGGCTAACTCTTGTGATGGTATTGCTTCCCCCAATTAAAATCCTGTTATAGACAAATCTGATAATAATATGAAAAAGACCGTCTGGGACTTCTTAAACAATTTAATGCAAAAGATACCCACTAAAGGTGGATGTCCGTCAAAATATTTCAACTTTCTGAGCTTACAGATACAGATAAACTATTACGCAGTACGTACTAGGGCCAGGGGGTTATATTTATTCCACTTACCACAATGAATAATCCCGTTCCTAAACAAGCCTTATAGACTATAGGGGTAATAACGAAACAAAAGCTTTAATTAGTTACATCAACGTTTCAACGAGGATCAGTATATTTCAATATTTATAAACCTTTTGAATTTCTTCGCTCTTTCAGCATCCAAGCGTCCATGCAACCGTAAGTTAAGGTCATACTGGCTCCTCAATCGGAACTGCCTCGTCGGATTCCGTCACTCGACGCCATTTTGAACTATTTTCAAGAAACGACAACTCTGCAGTAGCGACCTCTTCAATTATAAGATAAACAAAATGGCGACTGCTGTCAAGTTCCGAACATGCAGTACATATTTATTTGTTTTATGAGGGAGTATTCATAGAGATTCCTGATATAATCGCGAGCGTAAGCTCGCCTTACGGTTAACGCGTTGTTGATTTTCTGAAATTGCCATACTAAGGCAATACAAATCTTCGTCAAACCGCTAGAGTTACCTGCCCGTAAAGTTGAATCGTGCAAGTAAAACGGTGCACCGTGCAGGTGAATCGTATTTCTAGTACGTCGTTATAACCTCACATGAACGCCGAGCGGAGCGAGGTGTTACTCGAAGGAAAATAAAGCTAATTTCACCGAGATTACATCGAGCGAAGCGACGTTATACAGCTAATTTCACCGAGCGAAGCGAGGTCTTGTGCATTGAATATAACATACATGTAAATTAAGTTTGTTTTCGATTTTCTATTCAGTGTTTTCGCTGACTCAGTCCAACATATTTATTTATCTAATTTGTTCAAAAACAACAAAATCCACGATTTAAAGCTTGATTACGTTTAAATAAAAGTAAATGCGTCAGTATTTATTATTTAAAAAAAAAAATATAGAATATAATAGCCTGGTTCTCTGGCTTAAAATAGTATAGAATAACTTTCATTTTCCAATCAAGGACCATCAATGGCATTACACTCAAAGTACTAGGTACTACCTTTGTGAAGGGCAAAACTATAATCAGTCTTTGATTGCAGTAAAAGTATAAGTCAAAATGATTCATTTAGAAACACCAACAAATGTAAAAACAATCCAAAATATGAATCAAATTTGATGTAGAAGCACTCGAGCAGATGTTTTGATTTTGCATTGAGTTTAGAAAACTCCACTGATGTACAATGTAAGGCATAACAGTATGAGTATTGCACACATTATTTAATCGCTCTAGTCTATTAACTTCAAACGACGCTTGCCACTGTTCAGCAACAACAAAATCAAAGATTTAATGCTTGATTATGTTTAAATAAAAGTGATTGCGTCAATATGTAAGTTAGTTTTACTAGATCTATTTTTTTTATATCTGATCTACATACTTGAAAGCAGTCAAATTTCATTGAAAATACAATATGACAAAAGGACTAAGAAAGCTGGCTAAGCGCTGACCATCCTACCTAATAGTAATAAATGTCTGAGATTGTGTGAACTGTGTCATTGCTTTTTGTTCAAATTGTATTTAACGACCCACTGCGTCATTTAAGTCTCAATTACACTTATTAATAATAAAAATTCACCTGAAACAATAGTTATATGCAATGCGAAACCAAAGACGGTAAGTGAAATATCCTTTATTTACTTGAAAGCACAAACGTAAACCTTTTTTGTTCTTTGTAGAAAAAGTGAAGCACCTACTGTACTGTAGACGTAATAGTACGTCACCATTATGACAATTTTCAATGCTGATTACGTCAGTCAGTGACGTTCGACGCAATTTTAATTTCAAGAGGGGATGTAGAGAGTGGTGACTTGGGAACAAGGTATTAAACAAACTGATTATTTCAAATGACACATCATCAATGATTTGTTTGTTTGTTTGTTTGTTTGTTTGGTTGTATGGTGTTTTACGTCATTTTCAACACATGTAAGGTTATATATGACGGTGGATTTTTGGATGGTGGAGGCAGACCACCCACTTGTCCTGGGTAGAACCAGTACTATAGAACCAGTACTATACACCTCCCGCAATCCGTAAGGATCGACACATCCTCACAAGTCGAGCTCCCAGTGGGATTCGAACCTGCAGCGGTGAGAGGCGAGAAGGTTTACAACGCAACATTCAGTATCACATGAAACAATTCATTCCTGTTCCTTCCTACCTGATCATTGCTGCTAAGTGAAGGCATTTACATTTAGGAAATAGGAATAGATTGGATCATCCTGAGAAGTCTCATAAAAAAAGTATGCATACATAATTATACTGATCATGCTTATTCAAGTTCTCCTGACACTTACTCACTATTTAAGTCATTTTTTTCACAACTGTGGCCGATTTGCTTCACAATTATTATTATTAATTTATTTATTTTATTTAATATTATTATTTTATTTATTTTGGAAAACATTTCCACCTCTTAAATTGTTCAATATTGTTTTGTTCTGGATATGTTCATAGAAGAAAGTGGAAGCTGGAAAGTCGCCATATGACCTTAGCTGTTGATGTGACTATAAAATACAATTCAATTCAATTCAATTATCCTGCTCCCACAAAAACAATGCATGTATTCAATACTTTTTTCACAAATTAGGCAGTTTTCGCGCTTTTTTTTCTCCACCAAAATGACCAGGCTAGGGTCGGGAGTCTTCACAATTTTTAGTGGGTAAAAGCCCTGCCAACATTACAATGGAAATCACACTGCAGTGCTTGGTTTGATTTAGTTTAAACTTATTTATTTTACATCGATTGTAACGAAAGCTCTATGAACTTATTTGAATCACTCTCGATGTCTTCCTGGGTAGAACCAGTACTAAGCAATGCAGATAAAGTGTCTTGCTCAGGGACACAACGCAATGGCGGGAATCGAACTCACGACTTTTGGATCATGGGTCCAACGCTCTACCACTAGACCACAGTGCTGCACGGTTTGATTTGGAAGTAATAGAGTATAATGTGTAGATCCCCATTTCGATTTCGAATAGTTATGCTTAAATAATTTGTTGAATTAGGTTTTTTTATGTGATGATCGCAAAGTTTGTATGTGAATAGTAGTGGGTTGCGGTTTTTTTGTGTCCCTTAGAACGGAGCAACTATGTTGGGTTTAGAAAATCCCTATGTTATAAGGTATTACAGTATGAGTAATATTACACAATGTAACCATTTTATTTACTTAAACCGACGCTCGCCATGAGGCAGTGCCTTATTCATATTAATGTATTCATACTAAGGAAAACAATATGGTGATTCCCGTTAAAGTGTGTGTGTGTGTGTGTGTAGTTCTAAGGTTTATAGACCGTCCGCCAACTAACACGTCGAGGTCACCCTGACGCGATGGGCACAATAGAGTCTGGTCTTTTCTAGATGTGTATGTAGGTTGATCTGGTGCTGCTGTGTTGCTGTGTAGTCGCTTCTCTTGTAGATATGTAGGTGGATGTCTCTGTCGCTCTGTGGTTGTCGCTGTGGCGGTGAAGTGGGGGATCTGGAACGACGTCTAGGTGGTGCTGTCTACCCTACTGTACTGGGCGATCCCCTTTAGGGCCACACCCGCCAGTTGCAACCTGCGTCCCCGGTGGCTATAGCAACTTACGTAGGATAGTTCTATACTCTTCTGGCACGCAGGTTGATATGGCTCCTTCGCTCCGTGTACAGCGCCAGGTTTCCCTCCAGTTGTAGTTGTTCCTGGCGCTGTACAACGTCTGGCGGGACGAAGGAGACATTTTCACTCTCGGTCAATCAGCAATCATTCCGTTAGTACTGCATCATATAAGCCAGTGACTTATACTACAAGTAATAACAGATCCGCAATCCTATCTCATACAACTTTGTAGGATGTGCCGGCAAGGGCGACCCAGTAGGTCACCCTACATGATTGTTGACAGTGCCCACTCTGCGACGTGCACGAGGTGAAGATCTAGGTGGGATTCCCGTTAAACGTGGGCGCTTCTTAATTTATAAGAGTTCTTCATCTAAAACTAAATAAAGTGGGAGCACATGCCATGGCCCATGGGCATCATGATCATGGTATCAGTGATCTGATCATACGCCCCACCAATATATACAGGGCAGGGTAGAGCAGGTGTGTCATAACCTTTATAAGTAAACGGCACCCAGAGCAGAATAGCGGGGTATTTTTATTGATACTTGTATAAAATACTAGTAAAAGTATTCATAGTAGCCAGGTAGACCTGTCAAAGTAGCATGGAGAAATCCCCGCCTCCCGCCTCTTCATGACACCCCTGGTAGAGTCGTCATTTGAGGAGTGGAGACTTGCTTTAGTGGCACGGGGATATGGGAAAAAGAAACGCGATAAAGGGAACACTGCCTGGAACAACAAGGAACACCACCAGGAACACCCCCACCCGTAATTAATGGAACCTAGATAGTTAGAATATGTCTGTGAAAATTCCTTAAACAGGTCTTAACGTTATATTGATATATTTAAATACATAGATTTAAAACTGAAAATAAAAAAGTAGAAGTTATTTATACATGTGGATTAACCTAGAAAGTGACAGTGAAGTTATTAATAATATGTGTGGATTAACACTGAAAGTCAGTGACGGTGAAATCATTTGTACAGACGGAATTACGCTGAAAGAGACAGTGACATGGTTTATCACTGCGACTTGATACTAGAAGGGATGTTGAAATTGTTTATTTAGTGGGATTTACACAAAAAGAGACAGTGAAATTATTTATACGTATGGATTTATCCGGAAATTGACAGTGAAGATTTTAAAAATGCGGATTAACGCTGAAAGCGACAGTGACGTTGTTATGTGGATTTACACTGAAGGATCAGCAACGTCATTTATATATGTGGATTTTTTATATATTTTAGGAACATAACCCATACCGTACGTCGCAAGCGTGTTTTTTTTAAAATTGAGAAAAAATGCAGTAAAACATTCATTTCATAATTCCATCTAGTAACTAATGTCAGCCCATGCATTTAACGGCGTTCTTATATTTTTCTTTTTCATTTTTTTTTTCTATTGACTATTTTTTTTCTAAAATTGATAAGTGAAGTTACTATATATGCTAATTTATCCTGAAATTAACAGAGAAGTCCCTGAATTCACCTGAAATTAACACTGAAGCTACAATATATGCAAATTTTTACCCTGAAATTAACACTGAAGTTAATATATATATATGCTGCGAATTTACCCTGGAAATATTAAACAGTGAAGTTATTATATGCAAATTCAACCTGAAATTAACAGTGAAGTTACTATATGTGGATTTACACTGGAAGAGACGGTGACATCATTTATATGTGGATTTACGCTGAAAGAAACAGTGACGTCATTTATTAAGTGGATTTACGCTGAAAGAGACGGTGACGTCATTTATATACGTGGATTTACGCTGAAAGAGACCGTGACATCATTTATATTTGTGGATTTACGCTGAAAGAGACCGTGATGGTTTATATATACTATATGCACCAAATTAATTCTGTTTAAATTGTACAAAACAAATGAACGGGACAGTCACTAATTTTTAGCTCTACTGATCAGAGATCAGCAGAGCTAATGCCGTGGTGCGGCGTCCGTCGTCCGCCCGTCTGTCCGTAAACTTTTATTTGTAGCGACAACTCCTCTGAAACTACTGGATGGATATTCATGAAACTTTACAGAAATGTTGCCCATAAAGTCTAGTTGATCCTAGCAAAAATTCATGTTGATGTGAAATCCAAGATGGCCACCAAAGCTAAAAATAGAGTTTTAAAATACAAGTTTGTAGCGACTACTTCTTGAAAACTATAAGTGATATTGATATGGGACTTTTTCTAAAATGATCAGCATGACATGATGTTGATCCTAGTCAAAAATTGTTTTGATTCAACTTTAAACATGGCTGCCAGCGGCCATCTTTGTTTACATAGAGTTATATAGTAAAAACTTGTAGCGACTACTCCTCTGAAACTACTTGGCGGATTGTCATGAAACTTTACAGGAATGTTGCTCTTGATGTCTAATTGATCCTAGAAAAAATTCAGGTCGGCCGGAAATTCAAGATGGCTATCACAGCTAAAAATAGATTTTTAAAAAATAAGTTTGTAGCGACTACTTCTTGAAAACTATAAGTGAATTGACGATCAAAATTATCGGTTAAAATGGTGTTATCATCAGTTAGTTTTGCCTTAACTTGTATTTGCAATATGTGACACTGACTTCGTTGATCCCTCGTCAAATTGTTTGGAATTCAAAATGAATCCCTGTTGCCAGGGCTAAATCTAGTTTAACTACTTTGCTGTGAAATTAGAAACTTCAGTTTAATTTTTTAGTTCATTTGCTCTTAGTACAAACATGTACCACTTCTATGGTGTAATCAGTAAACACGTCTATCCTTTTAGGGTAGAAGACCCAGGTTCAAATCCTGGTGGGAGTAAATATTTGTGGTCCTCTACCAAGTTTATTCAAATGGTGACCCAGGGGTCACATTTGGCCCCACCCCGGGGGTCACAGTTTTACATAGGCTTGTATAGGCAAAAATGAAAAAAAATCTTCTTCTCTGGAACCACATGGCACAGAGCTCTAATGTATTACATGTAGCATCAGCTTATGGTCCTCTACTAAGTTTGTTTAAATGCTGACCCTGGGGTCAAATTTGTCCCCGCCCCAAGGGTCACAGTTTTACATAGACTTATATAGGATATATTTTTTAAAAACCTTCTTCTCGGAAACTACAAGAGCCAGAGGTTTGAAATTTGACATTTATTATAAGCTTATGGTCCTTTACCAAGTTTGTTCAAATGGTGACCCTGGTGTCCCATCTTGCCCCGCCCCGGGGTCACAGTTTTACATAAATGCTTGTATAGGGAAAAACTGAAAAAAAAATCTTCTACTCTGGAACTGCAACAGCCAAAGGTTTAATATTTTGCATTTGCTATAAGCTTATGGTCTTTTACCAAGTTTGTTCAAATGGTGACTCTCGGGTCACATTTGACCCCGCCCCAAGGGTCACATGTTTTACATAGACATGTATAGGGAAAAACTTAAAAAATCTTCTTCTCTGAAACTGCAAGAGCCAGAGGTTTAATATTTTGCATTTGCTATTAGCTTATGGTCTTCTACCAAGTTTGTTCAAATGGTGACCCATTGGTCACATTTGGCCCCACCCTGGGGGTCACAGTTTTACTTAGGCTTGTATAGGCAAAAACTGAAAAAAATCCTTTTCTCTGGAACCACATGGCACAGAGCTCTCATGTATTATTTTGCATCTGATCTTAGCCAAACTTTAGCAGATTTTATGGCTTTCTTTTTTTCTTTTTTTTTTATTTGTTTACATTATATAATTTTATTTTTTTAATTTTTTTTTATTTTTTATTTTTTTTTATTTTAATTTTTTTTATTTGTTTTTTTTTTTTTTTTTTTATTTTTTTTTTATTTTTTAAATTTTTTTAAATTTTTTTTTTCTATGTTGGACCAGTCGGACCAGAAACAGAGGAGTTATGGCTCTTGATTTAGTTAAAAATGCTATATTTTGCCTCATTAATACGGTAGGGCCTTTATTTTTCATCTGATCTTTACCAAGCTTTACCAGATTCTTTAGTTATAGCCCTTGATTTAGTCAAAAAGCTGTTTTTTGCCCGAAACTTCCAATAAAACATAAATGGCAGTCACTCGCTTCATTGATGTTATAAGAGCCATGTTAGCCAGTAGAGCGTCCACAGGCCCTCTTGGGCCTCTTGTTAAGTTTTTATATGCGATTAGTTTCTCAACTTTGTACAAATATATATACGTTTTAAAAAGGTTAAGCTGTGGAATTTGACGTTGCATCTTGTTTCGATAAATGTAAAGTTTTGCTTGCATGATGATTTAGCTCAAAACAGTATTAAATTTACTATTTCCAAATAAAAATATCTGTTTCTGTTAAAGTTGCGAATGCTGTATTGCATTTTTCTGTAAGAAAAGTTTGAAGTTTTGACCAGAATTCTTTTACTGTGTTCCACAGTTCCAAAACAGATGTTGGATAGTTTCAGGTGTATTTTTGCAAAAGCTGCACATATCGTTATTAATAATATTCATTTTAGATAAAAGGTTATTTGTTCCAAGTATCCTATGGTTGATTCTAAATTGAACCAAGGTAACTTAGGATCTTTTGTTATTTTATAAGGTAAGGCATATAATCTTTCAAATTCAAAGTTTGGAAAACCAACTACTTCATTTTTCCATTTACTTAATGCTTTGGGATATACATTATTTCTAATCATGATGTCATATATGTTTTGACAGCCTTTCTCATTTTGTAGAATTAAGGATAGGATTAGTGGACGAATAGGGTTTGGCTGTTACAGGCTAGATGCACAATATTCAGGTTTGCCAAATAATTCCTGACAGCAGTTATAATACCTTCATATTCAAGAAAATTGGACTGTATATTATAGTGTTCATTCAATTCTATGTATGAATAAAGATTTCCATTTTTGTTTAAAATGTCATTGATAAAAGTTATTCCTCCTGTAAACCATCTTTTGTAAAACACACTAGAGCATCCGATTGAAATTTAAACTTAAACATTTTGAAAATGTTTGATGCTTCTAGAAGCCCTCAGGGGCGTAGCTAGCCCTCTATTCATGTGGATTCATAATTGTGCTAGGGGGGTCCGGGGGCATGACCCCCCGAACTTTTTTGAAAACAAAGGTGCAATCTGGTGCATTCTGGGCGTTCTGAGGTGCTTTTGTCAGAATCATGTGGATTCAGCCGCGTACTCGCGTATAGGCAGCTACGCGCCTGGCCCTTATAAAATAAATACATTTGATGTAATCACTGATCACATAGTAATAGTGTTAAATAAACTATTTTCATATTGTTTATATTAAATATATGATATCTGGAATGTTTTCACTAGATGCTATATGTATATCTTGCAATAAACTAACCCTCATGTCAAAGGTGTACCCTAATGTCTGTGGATTGGAGAAAAAATATATACTTGCAGACCATATAAGCGTAATTTAACAATATATCAAGTACCATGGACGTCAGTATGGACTTCATGAGTCATATCTTTCTTTGTTTAGAGTTTTATTAATTGATTTACTGATACAATATCAAGTTCATATATGCATGCAGCTGACATATCACTCTCGACTGACAAAACGGTAAACAATCACTCCCATAATATGATATAATCATAATTACAATGTCTCTTCCTCCTTTCCCTTCAATTCAACCGTAATATTAAAGTATATATTTGGAAAACTCAACAAATGCTTCCAAACTATCAGTCATTATATGGAACGAACTGTTTGGGACCGAACGAACTGTTTGGGGCCGAAACGTCTTGATTTCAACTACACATATTTGGGGATTTATTTTGTTAAAAAGTATAATTTATCGGTCATAGCAATAAAATATCAAGAAATTGATAAAAATCACTCATAAATCTGCAAAATTTTCATCAATACAACATTATATAAAAGAGCACTATTTTGCGGAGAGCTACAATCGAAAACCGAACCAAATTCATCATTTTGCTTCCAAAAACCATTGAGCGGCACCTAGTACTCTCCGAGCCACTATTACCGAGTACGGAAATTGGCGAAGAGTTCCGATTGACTGGCTCCTAATCCCGTAACCACCCCCGGTATCCGTATAATATGAACTCGGGTCGGATAAGGCCATACGCGGGTACGGGAAACACGCGCCACATTACATGTACGCTCAATATTTGTCATTTATTTAAATATTATATTCGTTATATAATTAGTTTTTGCTTTGTCAGATTCCCTGAATATTTATTCGCATCTATTATCTTATGTTTTTCATTTTAATAGTGTTTTAGGCAAATTGTATCCGTTTTGAACTGGGCGGATCGGAAAAATCCGTGTCAACAATTGACATTTCGTCGATTTTTCAATTATACAGTAATTTTGACACGATAATAAGGACATGCACATGTAGAACATTCATTCTGTTAGTCATTTTGTCTCTAATTGGTCCTTTAATACTAACTAAGAGTTTTTAATCTGGCGTTTTGTGAGAGTGGGGTCCCAAAAAGAGGATAAGTCTTACGACGGCCATAGATAAGTACCAACGTTATGTAGTAAAATTGAAGTATAAGTACCAACGCATTTCAGAAATATAGCTCTTTATGTTGTAACTTCATCATAACAGGGAAATTAAGCTAAATTTTGCAGCAAAACCACGTCTAACTAGAATTTTTATACAGTGTATTTCAGTACAAGTGATATAGAGGCTACTTCTGCACTGAAAGATTTAATATTTTATCGAAAATAACTAGTTATAATTAAGTACTAGTATATAATATATTTTGCTGGCATATGTTATTTTCTTGAGTATATGAACAGCCTCTTTAATTTGTTATCCTAATAATATCCTTCCATTATATTATATTATAACAGGACCATGTGCATCCTTTCATATACGCAAAGAAGAGAGACAACTGTATGTTATTCTACGATAAAATACAGCTGTTCCATTAATTCCCCGGGTATATTTCATCCGTTGAAAGCGCCGCGTTACATGACGTCACTTGGCAAATATACGTCACGAAGACAACCTCAAGAGTAATTTTAATGAAATGTTAATTACAACAAACTTGCAATGCTCCCAAACCTTGCACCCCCAGTAATTGCACATGGTAAGGTAGTAATGAATAGTTTCTTTGAGTTTTTTCACTTTGATAACGCACTCTTATGATTACACATGGTAGCAATGAACAGTTTATCTGTGTTGTAATGCACGCTAACGCAAACGCATCCCATACATTTGAGTAATTGTATTTCTGTGCTTATGTGTACTTTAGCACGTCGTGCTACAAAGGTGAATAATTTATGTAATCAATTTGTAAGGCATGTCAAGGATTCGCGTAGGACACATTGGAAAGAAAGTGTCTGGTAAAAAAAAACGGTCATGGCGTGTTTACGTCTGGGTGACAACTCTTTTTTTGAATATTGTTTTAACACTCGTGACTTGGTCTGTTATTATTTGTTCCCAGTTCCTAACCAGAAATAATGCTATTTTCTCTCGGCAGCTATTTTACGCTTGCGTAAAACCTTGCTTGTTCTGTTTGATAAAAAAATCCATTATGAGCAGTGAACATACTAAGATATAGAGATTACTTAACTGCTGGGATCAATTATAGGGAAATCCTTCATGAGATGGTAAACGTGTGGGTTTTTTTCACGAACGAGCGTATGCGAGTGAGTAATGTTTAATGAGTAACGTTTTTTTCACTGAGAAATCCCAATCTTTCACCGATAAAAATGTAAAAAATAAATATTAACTTACTTATCTCAATTATTTATCTTTTAAAATGTTTACAAAAAGACGCAGATGGAGAAAATTAACAAAGGGGAGTAATCATGTATTTATGAGAACAAGTATATATGTAACCTTCTCAGTTCCTAACAATATTCATGCACCTTATTTATTTCAATAACAATTATGTATTGGGCGCGAGCACAACTGCCTATTGATAAATCTTTGGCTCGAATAGTCTCGGAGCCAATTAAGATAACATTGTTCTGATGCGCTTACAATTGATTGAATTGAATGTTGTCTAACGGCTCATCGACACAGTATAGGTTATTTTAGAGCCGTCCCAGAGAGAGGTGAAGGATACATAGGAATCCGGGAACCCTTCCCTACTCTTATTATTGAATAGATTCCTATGGTTCTTTAACGTGTTCGGAGGATAGACCGATACACGGGACCGCCTGGTTTACGTTCCCATCCGACGGACGAGGCTAAGGGAAAGTGTCTTGCCCAAGAACACACCGACGAAACTCAGTGACACCACGGAGGATTGAACCCGAGGCTTCCGGTTAAAATCCGCCGCGCTACCGACTGCCAGAGAGAGGGGAATGATACATAGGAATGCGGGAACCTGCTCTACTCTTACTATCGAATAGATTCCAAAGCTTCCAATGGTTATTTAACATGCTCGGAGGATAGACTGAAACTGAACCGTTTGTTAACGTCCCCGTCCGACGGACGAGGCTGAGGGAAAGTTTCTTGCCTTAGAACTCACCGACCGACGAAAGTCAGTGACAACGGCTAGGCTTGAACCCGGGGTCAGTTACAAGTCCAACATGCTATTCACTTGGGCAAGCCAGCCCCCGATGCGCTAACACAATTACATTTGTTGAAAAATATAACCGAATATATGTGGATATGCCGAGATTTTAGCTTACAATTCCCTTTATTACAGATGTTCTATCTGAAAACATTAGTATTACTTATTCCCGGTGGGGTCACGTCCCGGGGTTTTCAACCGCACTCCCAATAAGTACCAGCAAAGTACTAGGAAAGTATGCCATCATGTAAGGGAAAAAACTATCGGTAAGTATCTAAGAAGTTAGAAGCTTACAGGGGTATCAAATAAGAAAACAAATGCGTTTGTGCTGTTACAAACGCCCGCTTTCATACATATCCATAGTCTTCGTTTGACTTATCCGAACAAATGTTTAGCCGTCGTAAGACTTATCCACTTTCTGGGACCCCTCTCTCACAAAACGCCAGATTAAAAACCCTTAGTTAGTATTAAGGGATCAAATAAAGACAAAATGACTAATACAATGAATATTTTACATGTGCATGTCCTTATTATCGTGTCAAAATTACTGTATAATTGAAAAATCGACGAAATGTCGATTGTTGACACGGATTTTTCCAATCCGCCCAGTTCAAAACGGATAAAATTGCTTAAAACAATACTAAAATGAAAAACATTAGATATGGATGTGAAGAAAAATATTCAGGGAATCTAACAAAGCAAAAACTAATTATATAACGAATATCATATTTATATAATTGACAAATATTGAGCGTACATATACTGTGGCGCGTCTTTCCTGTACCCGCGTATGGCCTTATCCGTCCCGCGTTCATATTATACGGATACCGGGGGTGGTAACGGATAAACACATCACCCGTCTAAAAATACGGCACCGAGTTGGAGAAGCGTCTCGATGACGTGCTGACGTGCTAGCAGTCACATTCAATTTTGTACTGTACTGTAGCCACAAACTCAGAGGCCACAAGCGAATGATTTCGGTAAAAAAATGATTATGATTAAATTTAAGCTGTTAAAATTGTCTTAGATCTACTTCCAATTCGGTACGTAGGTGAGGGAAAAATACTTTTGCCCCCGACAATTCGGTACTGCCTGGGGCTTGAGCATCAGTACATCAACACTTGTCTTTATATTACGGTCCTTTAAATCTTATAGCCATTCAGTTGCAAATTCATTATCATTACGTCAACAATATAATCACTAATATTATCAAATAGGCTTACATTTTAGTCTATCTATTTGACGTCTATATAATAGTGTCCTATTAGAGGATCTTACATGAGTGCTAATTTATTATTGAATTTATTTAAGTCTCAGGCCATGATGAAATGACTTATTTGTGTTAAAAAATACAACACGGATTGGAATATGTCTACTGATATAATTAAACTAAATTGGATCACATATAATGACTAGTTTTCAGTATTAAAAACAAAATTAGTCGTAAGACACAACAAAAGATCTAACCTGTCATGACCGGACAGTTAACGTCCTACTCAAAACTGCATATTTTCAAGTTTTCATTAAAATAATTTGCGAAAATATTTATTTGAGATTCTCTTTACTTAAGGTTTAAATCATGGTCGGAGGCTTTAAACGAGTGAAAATGATATAAAGTGATCTATAGGCTTTGCCGAGCTTTATATATTTTACACACGAGTTAAATAAATTCAGTAATATATAAATAAACACGAATCTGAGATTTTATTTATAACATAACTCTGAAAACAACACATTCTTAGAAACTTATGCTAAGAAAGAACAGAAAATCCATTTTGAATATATTATTTTTTGTCCATTTCCGTTCTTATTTTCATGACGTCATAAGGCAATTTTATGACATCATTTTTATCTAAAATATGACGGCATGTAACCTTTGCGTCGGTACTCCGGTATTACAATTATACATGCAAACAGAGATCAAACAGAAACAGTTAAACACCCGATCAAAGATTCGGATCTCATTTGCATAGTTATAACACTAGTTGTATACGAAAGTTATATATATAATGGCAACATGACACTTCCGTACCGTAAGTTGTGTGATAAGGTCAGCTATAATCTGGTTTGTGTATCAATAATCTTGATTAAAATTCAATATACGTAGAAGTCATGTTTGCGAATGTCATAATCTAATGGTCATCATATCGGACCCCTATGATTAATACCTCGTCACTTGCTTTATGAATATTTGAACTATTATAGATTATGCTAAATAATTTTTTCCATTCCATCTAGAGTAAATATATATAGACATGCAACTGGGATAAGCATTTGTGAAGACCCGTTTCAATACAACAACATATTTAACTACTTTAGATACACGCTGATAGTACATGCACTCACGTGCTGGATAAGTCTGATAATATTAAGGGGTACAAATAACAAGATTAACAAGAAATTAAAGTTTGTACTGTTGTATTAGCAAGTAAATGCATTTGAAAAACACCGCTAGACAACGGTGCCGGTGTTCTTGGCTTAATACTCCGGTGCCGGGTCATTAGTCATTTCTTAATACTCCAGTCACGGATCGTTAGCAAGCTATTACTCCGCAAGCTAGTTAAGAATATGAATCGAGATGCTCGACCCAAAATACCGATGTAGTCCAAACAAAAATGTAGTTAAACTTAGACATGTCATAATTTAATCTACTCTTTTCTATTCTAATGGCACATTTTTGTTGCGGAATGGTCAAAACTTAAATTACGATGTGCACAATTTCTTCAGACGTATTTACACTGATGTAAAGAGGGAAATAGCATTTTGACCTCTGTGACCTGTGTGAAAAACAATCATATACCGATAAGTGTTGATGAAGACGATACTAACGAAGCCCCTGAAGACAGGCGCCCCAAAAACTAACGTTACTTGGTAACACAATACAGTTATGTTTGTAATATTGACAAAAGTGATTCAATGAACATTAAAACTAGATACAATGACGTATCAGTGTTATAAAGTAATTCAGGTAGATATAATGCACGTGATACATATAACAAAACCATTTCAGTGACGTCTTTAACAAGTAATTAAGGATGATTAAATTCCAACTCAACACTTTCCATATCACAGCTGCTATAAATATTAAATCGGGATAATATCAGGTGTAATATTAAACAAGAAAATTATAACGCATGCGTCATATGTAGACGATTTTTAATAATGGGTTAGTTTATGGAGGCTTTGTTCAAGTCACTCCCTAGGACATCATGCATGCAAAGATTTGACAATATTTTTCTTAAATATATCCCTTCATTTAGGCTCAGCAAAACTTGAATTTCTCGGTAAGGAAACATTGCCAAAAGGTATTGTCGAATCTTTGCATGCATGATGTCCTCCATATTTGTTTTGCTTTGATGTGCGCATGTCTAGACGGAAGGGATGCAGCGATGGTACGATGGAGCAGGGGGCTACGATGGTACGATGACGATGACAGGATTGTAAAAGGTCGATGCGCGATGGTATGGTACGATGGACCATCGTACCATCGTACCATCGCGTTTAAAGTCGATGCGCGATGGTACGATGGCGATGGTACGATGGTACGATGGCGATGACGCGATGGACCATCGTATCATCGCCATCAGACCATTGTACCATCGCCATCGTACCATCGCGTCATCGTAACATCGCCATCGTGACATCGCCATCTTACCATCGTACCATCGCGCATCTACTTGTAAAGGTCGATGCGCGATGGTACGATGGCCCTAACTTTTAGTTTAGCCAAGTTATGTATTAAAACGAATGATAGATACACAGTCACTAATGTACAATTCTCTATTATATATGACATTTCATGAACTTTCGCTTTAAGATAATGAATTTATTTCGCAAGGGAGGTGAAACTATAAAGAAAAAATAGTATGAAGTTTATCAGATGTGCACCCCTTGGGAAATAAATTCATTATTCCAAAGGAAACGTTATGAAACTATTTGTTCTTATTATAATGTTCGTACTGGTCACGCACAAATACATTTTAGTATTATTACTTACTGGTCCTCTGAGCCCAATCTTTGTGGCTTTAAAGTAGAATATCGCTTATGCCGGTGGTAGGAGGCGGGAGAGGTGTAACATTACCTCTCACGAACAGACTCAATAAAACTGTATCTTTTTTTTTCTGTATGTTGCTTTCAAGAGATCCACTTTTCAGTATTTATTAATATGGAACGTTATTTTGACACCTGTTATAAAGAATGTCTAATTGGTGTAGTATTTCTTATCTATAGACATTCGAATAGACATTCATGGGGCCGTTCGAATGCATCTGTTATCTCTGAGAGATAAATGTACAATGTGCTAAGCTATATGGGATTGCGATGACATAGAGTGTTTTCTGTTTATGTCGACTGACAATCATGATCAGAGGTAATGTAGATTTTTGTTAATTTACTGTTATGCCTGGCATGTAGACTTACGTATTTAATCAGTCCAATTTTACTTTCCTTGCATAATTATTCACTTTAATACTCCAACAATTAATGCATCAAATCTAAAGCAAATGTTTAATATCAATGAGTTGTCAATCTAGCTAGCGTCTATGTAGTCCATCTTTAATATTATATTTCAATATTTCAATCTAAAATACAATGTGGTTGACCACTGTCCATATTCTTTCTGATTCATATACTTTATTATGTTTCATTAAGCAATAGTTACTGTTTAGTATGTGGAATAGAATTGAATGTTGTTTAACGGCTCATAAACACAGTATAGGCTATTTAGAGCCGCCCCAGAGAGCGGGGAAGGATACATAGGAATCCGAGAACCTTGCCCTACTTTTATTACCGAATAGATTCATATGGTTCTTTAACGGGCTCGGAGGATAGACCGATACACGGGACCGCCCGGTTTACGTCCCCATCCGACGGATGAGGCTAAGGGAAAGTGTCTTGCCTAAGAACACACCGGCGAAACTCAGTGGATTGAACCCGGGGCCTCCGGTTACAAATCCGCCGCGCTACTGACTGCGCCACGTATGTGGAATAGTATTGTTTTACTGCATGTTTTTTGCGGACTGTGTTCTGTGAAAGCTACATTTCCTGTTCGACTTTTAAATGTACTTTGAGAGTGTAATAAACATGCAATACACTAGTGGTGTAAAGGCGTGCTTTCTGACGCTTTAAAGTAATGTCATATATAGAATTCTCCATTCGTGCTAATGTAGTTTTGAAGTAATTAAACTAATTGTCAAAACTGATATATCAAGTTAAAAAAGGAAATAGTCAACGAACACCATTTTCAGGGAAGATACTAATTCAAACAACCATTACCTGGCAACAGAATCTCTTTTTACGTCATAATCGTACGTCTCATATTGTTATCAAAACCTTCGTAATCTAAGCGCATATGTATATGGTTTAAAATAACAATAGGTGCCAACGAAATGGTTAACCATACTTCCTAATGGAGATAGAACTCCTCCTCAAACGGAAATATCTTGATAGAGAACTCAAAGTTTATTTCAATAAGCACCTTCTTTTCCAGTATTGTCATGTATTGCTCATCATCATTTGGGGCGTCCGTGGCCGAGTGGTTAGAGTCTCAGACTTAAAATCACGTGCCCCTCACCGCTGTAGGTTCGATCCCTCAGTGACCTAGGAATCTTTATGTGAGGAAGCTATCCAGCTGGCTTGCGGAACGTCAGTGGTTCTACCCAGGTGCCCAACCGTGCACGAAAATTGCACGGAGGGGCACCCGGGGTCTTACTCCACCAGTGGGAGCTGGAAAGTCGCCAACTTAGCTGTTGGTGCGACTATAAAATCCAATTCAATCATCATCATTTACCAATGCACTGGGTGTGACCTTAGCTGTTAACACTTTCACCGCCGATCTTTCACAGTGGACTCTCCCATCTTTGCATTAGAACGAGTCCAATTGTCGTCTGGAGGGATGCTTTTCAAAACATGAGTTTAACATAACACACGGTCCAGACCCTGATCAGTCGGCGTGTTCTGTGTCGTCTGATATGCTTCTACAAAGTTTACAAATGTGTCTTTCCTCGATTTTAGTCGTCTGTGGCGTTGAAATGGTTAATGAAAGGGCTGAATAATACCATACATTCATTAATTCATTTGGGTTTAGCAGCGGGAGACAAAATAATTAACGTGTGCTTCTCCAGGTATACATCTCGAAGGTTTAACGCAACACAGTTTTATCTTCTTCCTTATTTATATGCAGTTACAACATTGATGCGTTGAACCATCGATCTGTAAACTATGTTAATCTAAAGAGAATACTCCAAACTTTTCTAACAAACAATGAGTAATTTTTTTAAGAGCACACATGTTTTAAATTTAGCAATGGGGTTTAAAGATGATGGCATTAATTTAGGCAGGCATCACATTGCGTGCATAACCCAATCGATACCTATACTGGACTAAATAAGTGAACGAGTCATTCGGAAATTCGTGGCCGAGTGGTTAGAGTCTCTGACTGTAGGTTCGATCCCTCAGGGGCCTAGGAATCTTTATGTGAGGAAGCTATCCAGCTGGCTTGCGGAACGTCGGTGGTTCTACCCAGGTGCCCGCCCGTGCACGAAAATTGCCCGGAGGGGCACCTGGGGTCTTCCTCCACCAGTGGAAGCTGGAAAGTCGCCATATGACCTTAGCTGTTGGTGCGACTATAAAATCCAATTCAATCAATCCATTTTAAGATCCACTTACATATATTTTACCTTATATCATTGAACGACAGGGAGTGAAACCCCCAATTCTCCTCAATGGTTTAACCTCAAGGCTTCAAGCAATTAAACCTAATTTTCTTCCTGATTTATGGATGTGCATAATCAGTTTGATTGTTTCATTTTAGGAGTTTTGGTCAGCTTTTTGGTGTTCTTCGGAAGGTAATTTGCTGTTATATTCACTTTTATAATAAAATGCACGTTCTATATAACATGTATAACATATTAAAGTACTTATTAGTAATTGGATAATGTTCTATTTCGCGGGCTATATCGTCTTTGCCATAAAAGCACTGGTGTAATATTTTAAACAGTAATAAATAAATAAATAGTGTATGACTGTATTATATATTATAACCATTTGTTTTAAAAAAACTTCTCTTTTGATTGGTTAAGAGTCAATGTGTACCTGACCATATTACCCGCCGGCGATCAGTAAATAAATACGAAAGCCCACTAAAGAATGAAATCGAAATGACCGACAGCTAAATAATACCCCGATTCAACATTTTTTTCTCTATGAATTCTACTATATACAGTTTTATCAAGGTGTCCATCCTGGTTTTATTTATATATTTCCAATGTGTCCATTCGCGAAAACAGATGACACATTTACAAATCCGTCCATTCAACAATATCAGTTATACCGTTTAAAGAGCATTTCAGGATGCTTCTTTGATTCGATATAAGCTCATGTTTCGTCAATATTTAGTTAGAAGAATAGAAAAAAAAAGCCTGGTAAAACCTGTTTTACAATCTAAGGGAATAACTTCGGTTTACTATAATTGCTAAAAAAAAGCCTGGTAAAACCTGTTTTACAATCTAAGGGAATAACTTCGGTTTACTATAATTGCAATTATACCTATCAATTTTGCTATACATTATTGGCTGAGGATTAAAACGAATGAATGTAACTATATCGGCTGATATACTTGTTATATTAAACAGGTGCGGGCCCAATTTGTTACTCATGTCCTAGAACAGACAACCCAGAGGAATGCAGACAACCGGTCACGTGTTCAACTGATCAAGTATACATCGTTCTACAGCTTTTAACAGAAATATACATATCCTCTTAATGATCATTATGTACTGTTTATGAAATCAGTAGACACATTCTCGCTTGCCAGGGTATCACAACGAAGCATTATTTAAAGCATGAAGATGTATCGTTATCATAAACTGACGTTTGACTCAGTGGTTTAATAATTGTGATAATTTAGTGAAAAGATTGTTATAAGAATAACCTGAACAACTTTCAACCACAGAAAATACTTCTAGCCAATATAAAAAGTGGCGGAACCGATTTACATGCATCGGGTTATAAAATAATATTATGCGTTATTTTACAGGCATGCAGCGTACAGGAGGTAGCAGCACCCCACGGAGATGTGTACTTCTGGTCAGGCTGTGAAGATCTAGGGGTAAACACGGTTTTGACTGTAGTTTTATAGGGATCATGACCGAGGATCTTATGAAGTTTGTAAATCGCGAGATCCATATCAAGCCGATAAGTTATCAATAAATAAATATAAAAAGAACAAGTTGTCCCAGTAAAGCCAAACAAACCGTTTTGCTAATTTCAATACCCGCAAACAAAATGCAAAGCTTTATCAACAATGAACAAATAAACAAATAATTTGTTTGACACATGAGAGTGATGTTTCTGATAGGTAGTAACAATTCTACTTTTTCGATATACGTCTCACAACACAGTTAATTTTACATAGCTCTGCATATGTAGCAGGACCCCTCTGGACCACTGTAGAACTTAATGAATGTTCTTAAAAATATTTGCTTTGTGAAACTTGATGTCTGTTGCGCGAAATATCCAACAAAAAACACGGGGTTGTCCAATTTGCTTTTTTAATATCAATAGTTTGAAGAGACTCTCTTGAATTTGTCCACTTCACTGACATTTTCAAATGTATCACTTCCCAGTATTAGATTCTCAGATCTGGGCTCAGAAACATGCAGGCATATCCTAACATGTTGTCCCATTCTTGTCACCTGCAACAAAAAAAGAGAAAATATTTGCACATTTTAAGAAATAAACAAAAAGCGAATAACACAGATCTTTTTTTAAGCTCCAGAAAGTCCCTACCGTGACTGGCAATGGAAATAACTGTTTAGTGAGACCTATAGCGTATTTTACTTTGAATAGGCGCATCTGTGGTCGGGATAGTAAAACCGCTGCATTTAAAACTGTCTCGCCTCTCACCGCTGAAGGTTCGAATCCCACTGGGAGCTCTATATGTTCAATTAGAAAGTGTACATTCTTACGGATGGCGGTAGGTATACAGTGCTGGTTATACCCAGAAAAAATGGAATGGTCTGCCTGTACTACCAAGCAATCGAACTAAATGGCATAGAAAGTGCTAAAAATGACGTAAAACATCATTCAAACAAGCAAACACAACGTTGTGCCTCGCCATTCT
Organism: Cyrtodaria siliqua; assembly: GCA_037043455.1. Lineage (NCBI taxonomy): Eukaryota > Metazoa > Mollusca > Bivalvia > Adapedonta > Hiatellidae > Cyrtodaria > Cyrtodaria siliqua. The sequence goes on along the minus strand of JAWPHD010002101.1, from coordinate 222,079 downwards.
TCGTTTTCTAAACCTTGCATAGTTGAATGCACTGAAACAATATTCTGTATTTATTGAATAAAAAAGGGAAATGACTAGTAAATTAATAAGAAATTATAAAAAAAACACTGTTACTCACTGGTACACACTATACAACCTTATATCTGTAACATAGTATACAGAGGAAAAAAAGTTTAGCAAGTTGTTGTTGCACCCTGGAAATAATACATTTTTGGTTGTAAAATCAAGAAACTACTGCCATAGACACAATATTTTATTAAACACACACAAAATGGAACATCTTAATGTCGTAACGAATAAATGAACGTAAGGCCGTAAAGTCCCAAAATGTCAGTATATCTTGTATACAGTATTATTTCATCTAAGACAACTTGCTAAACCTTTTTTTCTCAGTATATAATACATGTTAGCTGAATATCATTGGTATATATAATTGTTTGACAATTAGTAGTTAGAACACAGCACAAATTTCAAAGAATGTTTACATACATTATCTAATATTACATTTGATAAAATAAGTGTTGAAATATATCTTTAGGTTTGCGCGGACCTTTCGGAGTCCAGTACATCCCAAATAATTATAGGCAAGAAACAAGAGTCTGTGGACAATCATCGCTGCGTATACTGCTGTCCAGGTGATCTTTGTAACAGAAACTGTACCTGTAAGTGACATTTGTTTTGTATTTTACAGATTCTGCTATTCGTATCATATCCACAGCCAGGTTCGCAACACTGACCTTTGATTTTGTTATTACGTGTGCATATAAGGTTTGTTAAATGACACAAACTGCTACATATTTAAAGAGCCACGTATATGCCAGTAATATCCATACGTTTACAGTTACATTTAAGGTTTAAAAGAAAATAACAATTATTGTTAAAATAGAAACATGTACTAGTGGAGACCATGAAGTTTTGATGAAAGGCTCAAAGCTATTTTAAATATAATCAACAAATGTATTTAAATACTACATTGAAACATATTCATTTACAGAAAATACATAAAATGGATCCAGTATTTCTTTAAAATTCAACATACGAAAAAAGTCCAAATAATATTGGCAAATGTACCTTTAATCTAAATTGTCAAGTATCCCCTAAATCAAAATTGTCAAGTGTCCATTTAACCCAATTTCACTTGAAGCCTTTAATGGTTTATTAATTAACAATCATATGGAAGAATCTTCCTCAAACGGGTTATCGATGAGTCGCCAGTTTTTTACAAGGAGCGTATAGGGGGGAATTTCATTATTGTTCAATATTAGAAATTCTATAAATATGATCGCTTAGGTGCAAACGGTTTCTTAAAATGCAATTTATTATCGTTGTTGATATAAGTTTCATATTTTTATGTTAAAAGGATCTTGGTCTGTTTTCGAGTTTAAATACACCATCTAGTGTCCTTTTATGTTCTATATAAAATTCTTAAAATATGTCGAACATGTGTTTTTAAATTGTAAATATATCGCATAATGACGAAACTGAAGCCTTAGGTTCAAACGGTTCTAAATAGGTGAAACACTAATCTTCATTTTGATATAGTTTTTTTGTTAATGACCCTAGTTAAAGATGGTCTGTTTTACAAGCAAAGATAGCGTTTTTTTTAAATTATTAATTGTTGTTGTTGTTGTTGTTTGAGATAATCACATTAAGCAGACGACGCGGAGAAATATATATCCTGAAGAGCTGTATGTATAAATGTTTAATTCATGCAAAAACCCATTACACAGTCCAATGATGGTATTTCCATTTTAGGCAAAACAGAAGTCAGAACGAAACTTTTGCTATATCAAAAATGATGGTATTTTTAACTTTTAAACAGCTCTTTATAGAATTTCTCACTATTATAATGCCATTTCCATAAAAATACTATTCCCTGTTATAGCTTATTAAAAGCTTGTTTATAATAACGTATTTCATGTAAATATTAAACTGATTTTTTAAAAATGCGTTTTGCTTAAATTTACTAAAGTGCATTTATAGTTTCACTCCATATGGTCACTGTAGATACATAATGATTCCCAATGTTTTATGGCCCCCATAAAGTGTGCAAGTGTGACTGCCGACACGCTAAATTACATAACGCCCGAGGCGGCTTTATCGATATCTGCGGGAGATAAATCAGTACTAAACTATCACTAAGAGTTACATTTCGTGAAATTATTGGATTTTACAGTCGATTTCGATTTGAGGAAGATTCTTCCATATGAATCCAAATAATCCAATGTCACTTTTATTATAGATGAGCACAATACTTAATATCCACTCACAATATATTTTTAATTCACAACATCCAATATATTCATTTATACTGAACCAGATACTCAACTTTGAGAATTGAAAACTGAAACCAATAACAACCCCAAAAGACTGTATTTATACTGTTATAGAATGCCATAGAACAATTAGAATATTTTAATAAGATAAACAAGTTTTGTTTAAATAATCTTAACAGTCATATGATGTCTCATAGAACGTCATAGAAGCTTTATAATATTCCAATAACCTTGAATGAGTCATATGATGTGAAAACGGTTTATTTACTCATCCATAAACAGCTTCATGTTACTAATTATAACTGAATGACCTTGATGACACAATAACAATGTTTTCACTATATTATTGATGAATCAAAACATGATATCAAGGTAACACATTTGATACTATAACAGCACCATGCACATGAGTTCATTATGGAACCTATACGGAAACCGCCTTAACAAATATAATAATATTCTGAAAGACAATACCATCTCACAACTATTAAGATATATGTTGTTTTCATTTTATTTTAGCATTCGTAAACCTGGCGGTGCATAAGCCGGCATACCAGAGCTCTGTCGCTTATCATGGTACCCCAAATTTAGCAGTTGATGGAAACACCGACAAAGCTTATGGTCATGGTTCTTGTATGCACACTGCCAAAGAACACTATCCATGGTGGGCAGTAGACCTACAGAACAACTACCATATTACCAAATTGAAGATATACGAAAGAAATGATGCAGGTTCTGACGGTAAATATCTCTATTGCATTGCCCTTAAATGAACCACTTTAACGTGTAGCCTTTTAATTCCCAATGAAAAAGCAGATGTATACAGTTATTATTTCAATTTACTCATAATCATATATAGGCAAGTGTGTACTCGAGTCTCCCTTTTGAAAGACCCACTTTATATAGCAGGATACTATCCCAGGTTCTGTCCAATCGCGTCTATTTACACTAGAGTTACATTTCGTGAACCTTCAAAATTGGTTCGAAACTAGCCAAAACTAGTCTCAGGCATCAAATCCCAGCATTTTGGATGTAATTAACCTGGTTCCTAGTCCATAAGGAGTTCTTAAATTACCTTTATAGTTTAAAAGCAGATCATGGCTACAATAATACAATTTTGCAAAGTCTTTCGATGGATATGTTAACGGTAGCCCTGCTTTTTAAATATACAAATTTATGAATTGTAATGTCTTCAACTCGACTACAAGCTCTAGAAAACATGAACACGTTGTGAAACATGTCCCACGTAAGATATTGCTCTGGGAAGAGCACCTACTCTCCATGTAACTGTTGTTTCGGGTCAAATATAACTAGAGAAAAAGTGCAAAACTGAAAGTGCCATTGTGTCCTTTTTTAAAATCATGGATTTTCTGTGCATTCAATTCGCACCGTTCATAAGAAAATGTGTATTAATTTATTCATTTTCCGCTTAGAGGCCTGACAAATTAGACGTGTTTTATATTCTGGAATTCAAAGTGAACCTAGTTTGCATTATTATATTAAAAGATAAATAACAATTGTATCAACTTTATAAATGTAAGGATACATTTTACCCTCAGATTTGTCTTTTACAACTTTCGTGACATAACTGGAATTCAATAATCAAACATTTCTCTTAAATAATTAAAAGGCAAGGTACACGTATATAACTTTGAGTCACCGTTATTAAAATATATCATAATGTTTTAAATTGCATTTATATATGATATCTCAACCCTTTGTTTTTTAGAACTATATGATTATATGATTAACATAGGGATATATGATATTTCATTCATGATAACCGATGGTTCAGTTTGTACTTTGATAACAATTTTAATAAATACAAGTTAACATTTGCAGTGAGGGTTCGACGTCAAATAAAGTTTAAACTGCCAAAAATATCTCCCAAGGATATGGATGTTGACTTAATGTGTGTGACAGAATTTGTATATTTTAAGGAGCTTAGCTAATGCCAGCTAGTGTTTTGATTTTCAAAAACGGCTTTGATTTGTTGTCACCGACAAACCGACGAATGTAATAGGTTCTAGTTTAGTTGAGCGGATTGTTTTTGATTCAAAGGATAAACAATAAACATGACGTATATTTTATATTATATATATGGTTAGTATACAGTCAATATTTGATGTAACAACGATATATATATTTTTTAGATAAAATAAAGATATGCCCGTTACATACGTTTTCTTATTTCCAAGTAACTCCATTACGCGGTCCGAGTATTAACTTTCATATCCCATCCAACCCCTTCTCCAAGAAGCGAAATTTAATTTCGGCCTAAAAAGTTTGTATATTGTAAAATTAAAACATTTAATATGTAATTTATTTTAAACAGGTTATCGCATATTTTCATTAAAAAATGTTTTTAAACGTGTTTTATTGTCGAAATATCCGTTATATAATCATGCTAATATACGCTTTCCCATCGCTTAATGGAATTAAGACGGAACCACGTAATGTTAAAGTGAGCGTTTAAATGATATTATATTTGTCTAGCATTAAAAAGTTTGATTTTTGTAAATGGTATTATATCGTCTATTATACTGAGTCTTACTATACATAACGGTAAAATGGACCAGTGACACACTTTACTATACATAACGGTAAAATGGACCAGTGACACACTTTACTATACATAACGGTAAAATGGACCAGTGACACACTTTACTATACATAACGGTAAAATGGACCAGTGACACACTTTACTATACATAACGGTAAAATGGACCAGTGACACACTTTACTTTCGCCGTAAAGTGTTAGACCTGGGTGAATGTAAAATATAAATTTAGAAGTTAGCAACACATAACATTGCAACACTTGTTGGCGTTAAAGTCAATTCAGTTGTTGTATAAGACCGTCGTAAGTTGGTTCTTATACTACAATCCATGTAACTGTTGTTTCGGGTCAAATATAACTGGGAAAAAAGAGCAAAACTGTAAGCGGCTTAGTCAAAGTCGCAAGAAACATTTTGGTTATAAACATGATAAACCACTAGAACTCCGCGTTACCATCCTATTTGAATAGGTAATACAAGTAGGTGTACTATAAACAAAAACAATAATATACTGGTAAATTTGGTTTTATAATACTGTTTACCACCTTCGATATTATGTTTAATTTCTTCAAAGGATGTATATTTTCTCTTTTACAAGTATTATTATTTACGATTTACATGTACTTTGCTGTTTATATATCCATAGATCGATCATTCCATCTAGAAATTCTGGTGAGCGCTTATAATGCAACTGATATAGATCGTGACTCAAAGCTCTTCACCAAATGTGGCGCCTACGTTGGCCATTCCTGGGACGGCAATACAATTACGATAGAATGCCCGAAGAATACACTTGGACGATGGGTCAGAATTCAACAGAGTGACCCTGGTTATGAGTGGTTACACTTATGCGAAGTTGAAGTATTTGGATTTTAGTCCTAATGTTTTATCTTTTCTCAAATATAAGGAGAAGTTGTTTGAGTAAATTCTTATTTTATTAGTACTGGTAAAATTAACTTAGTATGACATAATCCTAGAGAACAATATATAAACTGATATTTAAACATCTCATTTTGATTTACACAACAGCTACACAAATAAGCCAAAGAGGCCTCGTAGTATTTAAACAAAACAAAGAATGGTGATTCCCCTGTTTGCCGATGGTCGCTTATTACCGGGATATTTTGTAAAAATCCAATTCCCATGATGCAATGTATGTTCATAAGGTCATTTGTATGCAAATGTGTTGACCTAGATTGCCGCTATGTGTCAACACAGGACAAAATCTAAATCATGAAATATTTTGCATTTTGAAAGGAAAAAAACAAACACCTCCTGATTTGTTCTCATTTGTTCTCTGTTTCAGAAAAAAAAAAAGCATGCCTGTCTCAAAATTGATCAAATTTGCTTTCTTGGTGTCGTCTGCTAGTTTTAAGCTTGGCTATCTTGCTTCGTAATAAATCAGGGCACATGTTCCCAAATATGACCATCATCCGCTGCTAACATAAAAACATGCCAGGTGATATATACCTATACACCGGTATACCCCCATCTTTGTTTTTTTGTACCAGACTTGATGTGACCTATTGGTGTACCGGAAGTAAATCAAATCCCATTGAGTCCAATGCAATATTGACAAAGCTTTCTAGTTAGCCATTTTTCAAAATGAAGTTCAAACTAAGATTCACTTACATGTTCTTAGTCATGAGACCTGCCTCTCTAGAAAACTGCTGAGAATAGTAGGGGTCATGTGGCATATAAGAAAATAAAATTCTGATCTTTGTTGATACCGTGAACAGACTGCATTCATTCGGCACCTCTTAAATGTGTTCTACTTTCACTTTCAAAACTGGCAAGTTGATAAATGAAATCATCATACAACCATGCAAATGGTTTTAAGCTATCACAAACAAGTCAATAAAGTCATTTCAGCCAGAAAAACAGGCCTTAAATACTCAAAAATGCCTTTTATCACAAAAAAAGTTAGGGATTATATATTTGGGAACTCCTTTCGACTACACCAGGCATGAATACCATAGTAATTTACTTCCTGTACACCTATTGGGGTGAATAATTTACAACGAAAACACTTTAAAATTTGAAATATGTTGATGGATATTGAAATGTAATAGATTATGTTATCATCCTTTCACACAAAGTTTTCCAGTTTGACAGTTTTGCTTTCAACTGGATGCATTTGATGACAAGTACACCGGTATATAAAGGAGGAGCATACATTTAAAAAGTCAATATTTGTGATTTTTGATTATTTTTAGTCCGATGTGCTCTTGTTCAAATCAAGATAGTATTTTATGCTAGTACACAAGTCTCTTTGTCCCAGAGGTTAACATATGGCGATAAACAGTTGCATGAATTATTTGCTCTTCTTATTTCAGTTAAAGGGAGTACATCAGGCTTTTCATGGGGGTCTAAGTGTCCGACTTAAAATTGACAAATATTAACATTGTCTATTCTACATGGCCAAAACATAATGAATGAGCCTAAAAATGATCCCTTATTTGCAAAGAAATTGATTCAGCACAGTATTATGTGCTATCCTAGGTGACGCACCATGGTTAATTTCAGCATTTTACGTCTGATTCCGTCCTAGCTATATGGTGTATTCAAAGTTTAGACAATAACAACATGATTCTAACAGCATATTTTGATTGATATAAGTGTTTTATCATGAAATGGAACATTTTTATAATTTAAGATGTTTCTAGAAAAAATCCTGATGTACCCCCTTTAAAACACATTTAACATCTTTAACATCCCCAACATTAAAAAAATGCTGTGTTGCATTTTCAAATGTAATGAGTGTATATACTATGAATTCCAAAACTTTGTCTAGTCGTGCAAACTGAAAACTAATGTCTCCCAATATGTGTGTCATACATTTGAAAGATATACAGCTTCAATAATGTTCTTCGTTTATGTCCTCTGAAACAAAGCACAGTTCTTTAAATCAGCTATCCCGCCAAAATCAGCCAAATTGTACAACATAGTTACACCGTTTCTAAACCTCCTGATGACTAGGTATATACAGGGTGTCCAAAAAAAACGGCTACCTAAAATAAACATCTGTTACTTTTTTATTTCTTAAGATCAATTAACATAACTGTATGCACGTGTACAATATTTACTTCCCTTTACAATTACAACATGGTGCTAAACAGGAAGTGACGTCATAAATACTTGATGATGTCATTTTCAAATAGTTTGCTGACATCAATAATAAAAATGGCTTTCATTGAAGAAAAAAAAGTTTCTGAACGCTCTCAAGCCTATGAACTGAGAAAACAGGGCTCCACAATTAATGAAATAATGAAGATCTTAAATAAATCAAAAACAAATGTGATAAAGTTGACAAAAAGAGGTGAAAGTGGTTTATTTCAGAATAAAACGGGGAGTGGAAGACCAAAAATACTATCCTCAAAAATCATAAAGGAGCTGACACAATCTTACAAAATCTAAATATAAACGAGCATCTTCAGCACGATAAATGAGCAACAGGCTGAAAGGAAAAGGTGAATTATATATGTAAGTCATATGTACATAATCATCTCAACAATTAACTGGTTTGAGTGTATTTAGAAGGACAAGAAAGGCACTTCTGACAGTGGAGCAGAAACGGCTCAGATTTGCCAGTTCATACCGTCACTTAACTGCAGGGGACTGGGAGAACTTTGGTTTCAGTGATGAATCCCCTTCGTATTTATCCTGTGAACAAAATAGACACAATGATACATGTATTATGGGGCAGCCAAGAGGACAAGGTTCCATTTGTTAGAAAAGTCAAGAGAATTGCGTATGTAAACATATGGGGAGCCATGTCAGCAAATGGTTTATCGTGGCTTCACATAATGCGAACACGTCAAACGGTTAAATATTCATACTACGAGAAGGAAATATTGGAAAAGGAAGTAACCTGCACATTTTGAGAATCCAAACTCCATAGGCACAATATAAACGGATTTAACCAGCCAGACAATACCCCAAATACGATTTGTCGAATTAATAGTTACCAACTCATAATTCATTTTACGCATTTCAATTTAAGAACCCGTGAATAAGTGTTACTTTTAATCGGGATATATACATTTAATTTAGTTTATAACCTAAACACATGGACAGAGTTTTGATAAACGGTTTTGTCGTGTAATTTTTTCGTTATTTAGCAGTTTAGTTTCTTTAAGTCGAAATGGTACACTGTTAGCAATATCGTTAACTAAACAGCGCCAAAACTCATCATAGCCACACCATTAAATAAGCCTGTAAACAAATATATCATTTAGCTTATTTGCTTTTTTAGTACGGATTTAATTCATTCCATATGTATTGTTAATTTATTTTGCATAGATTTAACTTTCAGTTTAATAAGTATTAAATATGCCTATTAGTATATATTTTTAAATCATATACGGATGGATTGTTAATCACAGAAACATTAATTGTATAGAAAACAGAAATTAAAGTTAACTGCCGAATAAGGTGAACCTGATCGTATAACCATGACAACTTAATTAAACCTGTACAATTATGTGAGTTCTTTATTACAAGAGTCAACCTATCCTTAGTTGAGATGACAGTCAACGTTTAAATGAAAACGTAAGAATTGTCCCAACATTCAAGCTTAAGCCAAACAATGACATGTACTGATTTAAAATATTAAACTATTAAAAGCAAACTACTAAAGCGCCAATAAAGGAATTCCGTAATTTCACTAAATAATTCAGCTATAGAAGCAATTTGAAAGTGGAGGCACTTATGTACGGTGTCCGGTAGGGACCAGATACAATGTCGCATTGTCGTGGACGACAATTTGACACCCGACATCGTGACATTGCGATACGACAACTCGACATTGCGATACGACAACGCGACACTGCGATACGACATCGCGACAAAATTGTCGCGATATCGTATCGCAGTGTCGCGTTTTTGCGATACGACAACGCGACACTGCGATACGACATCGCGACATAATTGTCGCGATATCGTATTGCAGTGTCGCGTTGTCGTATCGCAATGTCGAGTTGTATGTCGCGATGTCGTATCGCAATGTCAAGATGTTGCAATGTTGAGTTGTAGCATTGTCTGGTGGCGCACTGTCGCGCACCACAACGCGACATTATGTCATATTGTCGTAATGTCGCCCACGACAATGCGACATCTCGACTTTACGACAATTGAAAAAATGTCGCGTTGTCGTGGGCGGCATTACGAAAATATGACATACTGTCGCGTTGTCGTGCGCGACAATGCGACACCCGACAATGCGACAGCTCGACAGTGCGATACGACATCGTATCGCAATGTCACGTTGTGTCTGACCCAAACAGGACACCGTACTTATGCACTAACGATGTGACTGTATTTCGTTGAGTTTACATATGGATACATAGAGGATATTTGTTGTTTTGGAGTGAATAACATATTTTATTTCATCGAGAAGTGAGAAAACTTTATATTTTCACGAATGCGAAGCATGAGTGAAAATATAAAAGTTTTCTAACTTCGAGATGAAATAAAATATGTTATTCATGACAAAACAACAAATTTTCTTTTTATTTTATGATTTTACAAACAATTATTTAAGCAATTTCAGTAACTAAACTGTTTTACACACCTGGCTACGCGCCCTGTTTACGATGACGTAACGAAACGTTACATGACGTCACTTTTTTACATTAAAAAGTAGTCCCGGCAGCTACTGTGGAAATAAAACTCTATATTCCACAGTGTGGAATAACACTTTTACTTCACTGATAAAATACAGCATTTCATTGCTTATCATAAAATAAATACAGACTCAGTTATCTGATGATAAAAGTATATTATTCCAGTATATTCCAAATGGAATAGATTATTCTATACCAGTTTACATACTTAGCTCATTTAAGATTTTCACCTAAAGAGTTTGTTAGAGAATATAACCTGGCAGGGATATATTTATTTACGTTAATAAAGCGTAAATAAATTATTGGGATGACAATAGTGTAATAGTGCGGTTTGGTGAACCATAAGGCCTGGTTTAAATCCCACCAGCGGCCTTTTCTGCCACTGACCTTTTCAAGACGGTAGCCCTATTGTCAAATATGTTATGTCTGTCATATCTTGCCTTCTATTCATCTTTTAAGTTTGTAATTATTGTTCTTTCTATGCATGTTTTTGGTTGACTGTGGTCTGTGAATGTATCATTTCTTGTTCCATTTGCATATCTACTTTTAATAGCGAGCACAGCGACGCGAGCGCAAGCGAGCTCCTATGGTATCATGCAGGCGAAAAGTAAACATACCCATCCATCCTTTTGAAAAGTCTTGGGTCATTTACGGCAGTTTATGGGCGACTTCAACCGTAAAGTAGCATATTTCGTTACGAAATTAACAAGATAAGCATTCGTAGGAATCATTAAGAATGGTGGTTTCCAAGCAGAATGAGGTGAAAAAAACATTAAAAACCTTTCTCGAACCCTTCCAAACATGACAATGAAATTGCATTTTTACCAATGTCGCCAAAACGGCCATTAACCGGAAGCATAGCCCAAAGTGTTACATTGCGCGTTGTTCATTGGCGAAAATTCGTCAACACATTTCACAATTTAATAAAAGTATATTTCGTGTCGCAGAAATGTATATGTCTTGCTAACCGATTAGGATAAACAAATGATTTGGTTAAAAACTATCTTTCATTTGTTTATTTTCCCGTAAAGCCATAAATGCAATCGGAATTCTTCGCAGATTTCCGTATTCGGTCGTCTACTATTGTAAGCCATTGACGGAAATCGACGAGGTTATTCCGTGTTCATTCGTGTCAAACCCGAACAATCTGGCAATTTCCGGAAATGTTACGGAAATTATAATACAATGACAAGACGTCATTGATTTACGTCATCATCGTATGTCGTCACATTATGACGTATGGTATGTTAGTAAACAATTAGTGAGCAAGGTGCTTATTACCGATCCATCTTTCTTTGTTTCTTTTTTCTTTCTTTCTTTCTTTCAATACTATTGACGTATTATACACATACTTATGATTATCACAGTTTCGTTTCTGTGGATGAGTTTACCTGCAGGCTTTTTTATGATAACCACAGAAGTTCAGCGAGATTTTTAACCTGAATATGGTATGTCTCTCCCTGCACAGGAGACCAACGGCTTTACATCAGTAGGGAAGAATGACATACTTTCACAGTAACTTTAACTATCGTACACGAATAGTTCTAGATCTAAGGGAGTGCGTTATCAATTCTCGAGACGTGAACCTCCGGGAGTCGAACCCCAGACTTCTATATCCAGAGGCAAGTAAGCTAACCACTCTGTCACTGCATCTTTTTTTACCGCACAGTAACATTATGGTCCATTATGAAAAAATATAACTACTAGTATTTAGAACAACACCAGGTCTAGAGTGACTAAACGATGGTTAGGCCCAATATTTTACTCACACTGACAGGGGTAGGAACAGCCTCCTTCCCGAGATCCCAATAATCTGACTGGCGTGTTTGGGTAGGGGAAGTTCAAAAGGTATTTTTACCCTATGTTGCATATTTTGGGGCGCTTCGACCTTTTATCCAAAAATGGTTTTAATGAGTTGGGCAAACCGAAATTAAGACATTCTGAAACTACTGAAGTTATATTTGAGATTTCTTTTTTTTTTTTGCTGTCCCAGCAACACGGCAGGCTAATGCAGGATGTAGACAGATAGATAGGAATTTTTTATTTACCACTAAAATTGCCAGTTCCAATTATATAATTATATTGTATTTACATTTTGTTAAAATTACTCACTCACATAGCTGAAAACCCTTTAGCTTAAACAAACGCCCGAAATAATAGCAAATTTGTCGGGTTTAGACTCCACCATAATGTACAGAATTTGTATTTTTTATTTTTGGCTGGATTGCGTAGCAAATCCAGGCTTGCAGTTCGGCGATTTCCATGTGTCTGTCCGTTTTTGTTTTTCCCTCATTTCTCAAAAATGTATTGTCGAAAAGCTTTGAAACTTGACACTTGTTCAACATCATTACAAATGTTATATGAAAATAACCCTAACTATGTCATGTATTTTACCTGGACTACCCCCCTTTTCACACAGATTTTTCACTTAATATGTTAAATTCGCAATCCGGCTTTCGCGCCACTATTGGTGCTTCACTTTTTTTTTTTGTTACTTTTTTGTTACTTTTAACAAAGTTTGAGGTTTCCACTGGACCCCCATATAAATGAAACGTTCCTATGCCAGTGTACCTGTAACCGGTCATCCGGTTTGGTCTGATGCTACGGAGTAGTTTAAATTTTAAGGTGATGAAAACACGGTTTGGAAACTTTACCTGTCTTCTGCTTCAATCGATCTATGCTTTTCTCTGTCCTATCATTTTACTGTTTTTGTTTTTCTACCACCGACAGAAACATAAGGGTAAAATAGGACACTCAGTTTCTTAAAATGTAGATGTAGAAACTAATAAGTATCTTGAGCACAGCTAGTGCTAAACGTCAAGAACAGTGAAACAAACCAACGTCTTTTCTACATAGCATTTGATGAATTTGGTGCATTTTCAGAATATATTGATTGAAAACGTCGGACCCGGTGTCCTCCACCCCCAGACATACTCAACTAAATATTGAACTAATATTCTGAAAATGGACCACCATTTATTAAATGTCAAGTAGGAAACAACAAATTCCTATGTTTTAAAATCATTGTACTTTTCTCAAACATACATCATCATAATGATTAGACAATACGTATGAATCAATTTAACACACGTTGAAAACAAGACGTATATTAGACGTATATTCAAATAAAAAAAAAGCTTAAATCATATATATACATTTTTCGTAATGACATAACGTTGAAACCGTAATAACATGTTGTTCGGCAAAAAAGTATACGCGTGCATCACAGTTTATGAATATATAGCTTACATACACTGATGCAGTAGCAGCTTTTATGACGGTTGGTGATTCAGCCAATGTCGATCCAGACTGGATCATGACTAGATAGCCGTTCGAAGTTCATTCCATGCCATATCTGTCTTGTCTGGGAACGAATTGAAATTTGACCGAAGCATTGTGGTGTACAGGTTAGAGCGTCTGCCTTGCATTCGGGAGGTCGTGGGTTCGAGTCCCCAGATACTTTAAAAATGGAACCCTTGCCTGACGAGCAAATAATGGGTAGTGCTACGACTGATTGACCAGTGTCAGAATAATGTGACTTGGGTATCATGTCTACTACGGTGTGGTATTCCAGTGTGGCAGCACTATAAAGAAACCATTGAGTTCGCTGCTTCAAGTAGACATATCATCACATCACACACAAACACACAGATAAAAGTCCAGACTCAAGTGTGCCTATAATCGTCGGGCACGACGACTGTCATAGGCGGACGGATTATAATCCTTAGAAATACACACACACACACACACAAATTGAAATCTGTTGGGGTGGGATGTCACGATTCATAAGACACGTACAGGTAGACTTGCACTAGACGTGAGAATCATGGCTCTTATGGTGGTATGTACCTACCATGATATAGGTACACGCCATAAGAGCTACGATTCTCGCAGCTAGACTTGCACATACATACGCAGCGGCACAATCAAAGATGAACTGTGCTCGCCATATGGGTTGAACCTATTTCATATTATGAAACTATAGCACTATGTGTATGTCTACATTAGTAGCGCATTTCAACTTGATTACGTTGACGTCATACCTGGTATAGTTAATAATTCAGTATTTGTAACGTTACGATAAAAACAAATACCGATGTAGACTCTTAATAGTACAGTATTCTTTAGGCAGAATATTTGAATGAGTCTTAAACCGTCTGAGTGGAACTGGACACCATGCACGGAGCGATGGCACGTGGCTTTAACGATACAGATCAGCAGTAAAACAAGTATAGAATGTACAACGTGGACGTAACGGCATAAATCATGGAACTATATCGGAAATGGCCTTTAATAGGTCATGACTTATGTATCAAGTTGTTGCTTGATCTGCTATTGATATTGTATTTTATTGAACGTTGACATACAATACAGTTATCTGATGATAAAAGTATAATATTATTGGAATGTTGAACTCCGAGCTGGCAATGTCGAACTCCGAGTTGGGTTCGATGTTGAACTCCGAGCTGCGAATGTCGAACTCCGGGTTGGGTGTGAATGTCGAACTCGCTGCTGACAAATGAATGTTGAACTCCGTGCTGTCAAATCTGTAACAAATCCGTAACAGAACGAATGTCGAACGCCGAACTACGAACTACGAGCAAACTTCTCACACCTTATTATTCCAGTGTATTCCAAATGGAATAGATTATTCTATACAGTTTACATGCTTAGCCCACCTAAAGAGGCTTTTAATGCTACCTTGTTTGTTAGAGAATATAACCTAGCAGTGATATATTTATTTACGCTAATAAAGCGTAAATAAATTATTGGGATGACAATAGTATAATAGTGCGGTTCGGTGCACCCTAGGGTCTGGTTTAAATCCCACCAGCGGCCTGGAATAATAAACTGGAATAATATACTGGAATAATATTATACTTTTATCATCAGATAGCGTCATCGTCAGCTAATTTGTATTTCATTACGTGGTCCCGCCTTAATTCCATTAAGCGATGGGAAGGCTTATATTAGCAGGATTTTATAATGGATATTTTGACAATAAAACATATTTAAAAGCATTTTTTACTGAAGAAATGCGATAACCAGTTTCAAATTACCTATTAAATGTTTCAATTTTACAATATGCAAACTTTTTAAACCAAAAATAAGGTTTTATTTCATACCCCAGCCAGCCCCATTTTCGCTTCTTGGAGAAAATAGGGTTGGCTGGGGTTAGAAGGGGTATGCAAGTTAATACTCAGACCACGTAATGTGGCTTGAGCAATTTAGTCATAACCCTGCAGACAGAAAGTTTGCCAAGATCAAGTAAACATATTCACGTTACGCAATACCGTTGACGAATTAACCAAACTATATGTAAACTATATAATTTCATATCCCATAAATATTCCCTGATGTTCTGATATATGAGTTATATTCTCCGATTTATCAAAACACGTAAGGGCGAAGCACAGATTTCGTTCATTGTCAGCAACTATTCCCTTCTGTTGATTGTTCATTTCAAAATGCCATACTTTGAAGATGTTTCTTAGATTATTGAATTAGTAGTTAGTACACTAACTTATAGGCAAGTTAATGAAAACAAAATGTCCATTCGTTCCACGTATTTTAGAATAATAAACAATGAAAACACTGACAATACAAAGAATATTCTCGTGTTGGCATGTTCATTAAAACACCGTGAATGATAATGATTGTCAAACATCGCTAAGCATATATACTGAGCAAAAAAAGAAACGTCCTCAACTTTACCCATAGTTTTAGACACAATGAAATTACATTTTATGTAATCTTACATGCCAATACCTGTGTTAAAGGCCAGCACTGTCATGAAAACAATTTTCTTTGAATCAAACTTGTGGGCTAACTTATTCCCCTTGATTTGGTTTAAACAGCATTTCCGGGTCTTTTGGTTCAAACTTTGAGTTAACACAGTTTTGTTATATTGAAATAAACAGAGAATGACCTTATCACCACAAAAACAGAGAATAGACGCTGATCTTTTCACTCATTTGTGCGCCATACAGCTTTCAAGAGCGAATATTTTCAGATTACCTCCCTTTATAATAAAAATATAGTGATTTCGCAATTTGAATAAAACATGTTTTAGCGGCAACATTCAAACTTTGGTTTTTGATGATTATTAATATTGATCAGAATGATTGAATGATAAGTATAAAATGATAAAATTATATCTAGATTGGTGTACAAAGTGTAACAAAGTCAACCCTATGCAAATCACAGCTTAAAAAAGGGACGTTTCTATTTTTGCTGAGTATATTTCAAGAAAAGTGTCAATGAGTAGAATAGCATTACCTTACGTTCATATCTCGCGTTTGGTCCCTACCATAGAACAACGTAACATTTCATAACAAAATTCGATTAGATTGTTGCATTGTTCGTCTATATAGGCGTGATATTGCTACGTTGTGTTAGTTTTATGATTAAACGTGTCGTTTTAAAAGTTTATTCCATTGGAATAAGGTAACGACGCTGTTAAGGCACGCATTGCCGAATGAATCGTTGCGCATACTTTACAGATGTTTCTTATTAACTTCAACTTAACATAGCGAATATTTCTGATATTAACGCTTCTTTTCTCGATTTACATATCTCTATTGAAAATGGTGAAATCATTAGCAAAATCTATGACAAGAGATGATTTTAATTTTCATATTATTAATATTCCCCGAGCAACATTTTATGGGGTCTATGTGTCTCAACTTATTTGTTTTTCTAGAGCTTGTACTTGAGTTAAGGACTTTAATATTCTTAATCTTTGTATAACTAAAAAGCTACTCCATCAGGGCTACCGTTACCATAAACTTTGTAAAACATTTGCAAAATTGTTTTATCGTATGATCTTCTTTCCAACCTGACTTCTACAGTGACGTGATTGACAAACTTAGTGATTGACAAACTTAGTGATTGACAAACTTAGTAAGATCCTTGGTCATGATCACTTTCATACTATCTTTGTTAAACTTGTTAAAAGGTTTATCAAAAGAGGTGATGACTCTATCATTTTGCAACATGTACAGTTCGTCACTATGCTTTCCTCTTTAATTGTGAAATGAATGGACAGGCTGTGGACCCTATAATGACGTCTACCTAAAGCCCAAAAGGGCGGAGATTTGTTGTGCCCTTAATGGTTTATTATATTGTTGCTCTGGCTTCTGCCAAGTCATTGCGTACCTTCTTTGTGGATTTCTAGGCTATTTTTTTTTTATTTATATATACACGAGCATCTTTGTGTTTTAGTTGTATTGTCTATTAATGCTGCCTTGTTGGTTAGAGAATAGTTCATGGCGAGGATTTCTTTACACTGTCCAGTTTTGGGATGACAGTAAGATAAGTGTGAGGTTAAGTGCACCCTAGAACCGGGTTAAAACTCCTAGCGGCCTTTTTTGCCACCGCTCCAATGCGGTAGCCCTATTGTCAACCCTTTTTGTGTTTGTGCCGTCATATGCCTTTGCCATTCATGTTTGTCGTATTGCGTGTTTATGGGGTTTACTGTGTTCTGTGAAAGCTGCATTTCTTGTTCGACTTTATACTTATTTCTATGGCAGATTTGTACAGAATATGAATCCATAAGTCAGAGCAAAGCTACTTACGTTCAAGATCGAAACGTTCGATCGGTATTTCTCTTTTACCTGTTTTTCATTTGACGAAGGCACGCTATAGCCCATTAATATAAGTTAAACGTTTTACTATGTTTTAACCGAAAACTTCCCTGTTGTCCACAGTGTCATTCTGAGGCTGCAGTTTTTTAACCTTTCTTTGCCAAATTCAGGTTTTATTTGCGACTGTCCATGAATGTAGATCCGAAAAAAATAGATTTAAAAAAATACATTGTATATTGTGTAATGCTTCTTTTATATAGACCGCGTTATGAAAGCTTCTGCTGTGTGTGTTTTACTTTGTTTCTATCACTAGTTGTATGAGGATGTTTGAGGGGAAACTGTAAGACACGACCAGAAAGGCTTGACTGGTGAACGTATTGATTATTGGCATTTTCCATGGTGAAAAAACTATTAAAACCTGCGAAGTCATGAATACAGTCGGTCATTGTTAGTTATATGGATTTTTGACAGTGGACAAAATTAACCCCTATAATTTGTAATGCAGTATGACAAGTAGTTATGTTTTAAATCCGACATTGGGTAATTTTATATGAATGTTCGTGTAGCAAATTACTTGACTTCTGTATAGAAAAAAAGTGATATAGGATATGTATGTTTGGATCGCGTGATAAGCCATGATATCATGCCCATCGTTAAATCAACGTAAAGCACCACCCTCTAAAAGTGCAATACCTATAGATTGCGCAAAACTCTAGCAAAAAGGGAAAATCATCCGATATAAACCTGTTCCTGTTTTCCATCCCAACGGTATTTAAATATAAATTATTGAATAAGATGGTTCGTCAGTTTGTGGTACTTTTTGTATCGTAGTTATCTTGTTCATATTTATAATTTGGCTTGTTATATTCGTGATGTCATATCTTGCCTTTTATTCATAATTTTAACTATTGTTTGATTGTGTGCGTATTTTGGTTGACTGTGGTCCTTGAATGCTACCTTTCCTGTTTGACTTTTATATCTACTTGTATTATATGGCTCTTATTATTTTTGTTAATCCAGATGACATGTCTCAGGTCTCATGTCGCAGCATTAAAGAAGCAGTATCAGCAAATCATTATGTCTGAGTATGTCTATATGTTTATTATTTGTTTCCTAATGGTCGTCATTTTTCACAAAAAACTTTTGCGAAAGATTTTTTTTTTTTTAAATCAAGCCTTATCATATTTCAACAGTGTAATTATCACTGGCACTGTAATCACGTCTTTATGTTTACCTAATGTTTATACTTAAAGATACATATTACGAGAATATATCAGAAATAGTAACGTCAATTAAATTGAATTATTACACTACCTTCAGACAAAATAATATTAGTCTAGAACTACAAAATAAAATTGTGAGATGAAAGATAAAATAAAACAACAACAACAGCACATCAAAAATGAGTATAACAAAATAGTATATAAATATTTTAACTGTATCAACAATCGGTGCTGCAGTGGTTTTCATCAGGTCAAGAAGAGAAAATCAGTCTGTATGGTCCCTGGATCGAAACTCAAACCGGGTAACTCTTGTTTATGAAAAAAGTCTAAAGACTTATAATTCGGTGTTACCCGTACTAGGCTAGACAAAACTGTGATATTTTACGCATCGATTCTGGTTTATATACATATTGTTCGGATATTAGTAAAACTAAAAGTAGATATAAAAATCGAACAGAAAAAAATAGCATTCAAGGACGACAGTCAACCATAAACTCACACATAAACAACAAACAACTTTAAAGATGAATAAAAGGCAAGATAAGACATCACAAACACAAAATGGTTGACAATAAGGCTACCGCCTAGGAACGGTCAGTGGCAAATAAGCCTCTGGGAGTTTAAACCAGGTTCTAGGGTGAAAATCTCTCTCTTACCCTATTGTCATCCCAGTAAACGGGACAGTCTAAATAAAGATATCCCCGCCAGGGATAAATTTAAAGGGCCATAACTCCGCCAAAATGTATTCAATCATAACACGGTGATGATATGCACACTAGGCATGGTACTGATCACCCGCAAAATGTTTCGATGAAATCCGGCAGTGAGTTCAGAAGAGATTATCGCTCTTCCTGCTATATGTAGTATGTGGTGGGGAACACGACATCGATATGCGCAACTAGGCTTGGTATTGATCATTCAGAAGAGATTAATCTCGAGATAGTTTGTATATTAAAACATTTAAAGGGCCGTAACTCCGCCAAATCATTCAACTGAAACATGGCAACGATATGCAAAACTAGGCTTGACACTGATCGACCTTTTCAAGTTTCGCTGAAATATGGCCAGTGGTTTAGGAGAATGATGACGTGCACATCTAGGCTTGGTACTGATCATCCCTGCAAATTGTTGTTGAAATTCGGCCAGGAGTTCAAGAGAACTAGTCCGGACAATGCTTGTGTATTAAAACCTTTAAAGGGCCATAATTCTGCCAAAATCATTCAACCGGAGCACGGTCACGATATGTACAACTAGGCTTGATACTGATCATCCCTGCAAACTTTCGTTGAAATCCACCAAATGGACGCTATATCATCTTAACGAATCACATACAGCATTTTTAACTAAATCAAAGGCATGAACTCTCGTATTAATAATCCGATTTGGCTGATTTCGAACTTATCCAAGATGTTAATGATATTAACAACCTGGTAAAGTTTGGCAAAGATCGGATGAAAAATGAAAACCCTATCATCTCAGCGAGGCAAAATACAGCACGTGCTGGAGAATAGCAGCATTTTGATGTATTTAACTCATATTCCTTAGGAGTGTTATTTACTATATCAAGGTCAGAAACTATTTTGTTGTAGTTAAAAACATTATTTATAATTGTTTTCTTTATACTTATAACAAATTACAGGACTTTCTGATTTTTTTAAATATTAAGGATTAGAATCAACTACATGATTATCTCGAAAATAATACTTCGCATATCAATAAAATCGATACTCTTATTAAGATATAGTATTTTTAGAAAATGTCTGACGCAATCAGACTTCTTTTCAATATGGGGTCGGAAAACATGTTGTGTGTAGCTTTGAATAATGGATGCAGTGTTATACAAGGAATCTGTACGCTTCCTCGTCGATCATCTTAAGTGAAGAAATGAACGAAGAGGTAAGACGTGAAAGCATAGAGTGCTTTCCAGACTGTTTAAAAACAGTATGTAAATCAGAGAAAGACAAAGTTACACGCGATTTACGTTTGATTTTACCATTACGTCTGCGACCATGAGACCTAGAGTTACGCTTTCCAATAAAAAATATAGAAAATGTTAATATTAACATCTTTTGAAATATTTCCTTGTTGATAAATATTAATATTGTCATTAAAGCCGAGTGGATATGGTGTCTGCAAGCTTTTAGTAGCATCATTATCATAACATATATTCAACCGGTTGGACAGTAACGTTATTAAAAGTATGATCTGACTGACGAAAGTGTTGGTACAAGTACTTTTTTCAACTTTTTATAATTATCTGCATTATATTTATGTTGGTCGACATATAGTTTTTCACAACGTTCTTCATTTCAAGTCAAAACATAAATGACGTGAGATGTACGTCAATCAACATTTGAAGCCAGACATGCATTAAACATTCTACCATTAACAGCTGATTAAAATAATTGCAACAATGCACCTCTTAGCATTGCACTTACTAATAGAGGGAAACACCCTAAGCCTTGAATGAACTAAACGACTTCTGAATGAATGAATGAATGAATGAATGGTGTTTTACGGCACGTCGACACATAAATAGGTCATATTGTGCGCAAAAAATGACGAAAGTTGAAGAAATGAAGGATTAATTAAAAATTAATGTAAATATATCAAGATAAAACTATTAAAAAATAAGGGATGATATGGTAGTAATATAAACTATATATGTAAATCAACAAATGCCCGAAAACGGGTATATAAAAAAGTAAATATATACAAGTACATATTATAATGATTTAAATAGTCTGACTTCCTTCAGGAATTCTAAAACTAGACTAAAATCTATAGTATTAAATAACTCGGTCATAGTATTAACATTGTAGTACTTTTGACGCATAGGATCAAAGTCTATACATTCCAGCAATATGTGTTTGCCCGTTACCGGTGCAAAGCAGGGTATACATTCTGGTAATTGCTCACCTTGTAATAGATATGAATCAGTATAACGTGTATGCCCTATTCTGCACCGGGCTAGGAAAACTTCCTCTCGACGAATGGGTCTACTAGAATGAATGAATGAATGAATGAATGAATGAATGAATGAATGAATGGTGTTTTACGGCACGTCGACACATACATAGGTCATATTGTGCGCAAAAACTGACGAAAGATGAAGAAATGAAGGATTAATTAAAAATTAATGTAAATATATCAAGATAAAACTATTAAAAAATAAGGGATGATATGGTAGTAATATAAACTATATATGTAAATCAACAAATGCCCGAAAACGGGTATATAAAAAAGTAAATATATACAAGTACATATTATAATGATTTAAATAGTCTGACTTCCTTCAGGAAATCTAAAACTAAACTAAAATCTATTGTATTAAATAACTCTGTCATAGTATTAACATTGTAGTACCTTTGATGCATAGGATCAACGTCTACACATTCCAGCAATATGTGTTTGACCGTTAACGGTGCAAAGCAGGGTATACATTCTGGTAATTGCTCACCTTGTAATAAATATGAATGAGTATAACGTGTATGCCCTATTCTGCACCGGGCTAGGACAACTTCCTCTCGACGAATGGGTCTACTAGAAGAGCGCCATTCTCCGAGTAACGGTTTAATTGAATGGGATTTATTGTTAACTGACAAATCACAAGCGGCTTGCCAAGAGTTACGAATATTGTGTTAATACAACTTTTAAAATCAGTATAAGGTAATTTGATATTAGATATATGTAAACCTAATGCTGCCTTAGCAGCACTATCAGCTCTATCATTACCACGTATTCCTACATGGCTTGGAAGCCAGCAGAAAATAATAACATTATCAATTATAAGAGAATTGTACTTTTCTAAAAGTTGAAGCACAACTGGGTTATCATGTTTCATATTACCCAGTGCTTGAAGAGATGAAAGGGAATCAGAAAAGATTACAAAATGGTCATCATCAGATTCTAAATATAATTTAAGGCAAGTTCAATTGCCTTAAGTTCAGCTGAAAAGATAGAGGCCTTGTCAGGCAGGCGGCTTTTTATTCTGTTTGTGAACAACAGCTGCTGCATCTATACCTTATCTCCATCTTTAGAACCATCTGTGTATATATGTTGAAAGTTACTGTATTTCGATTTTATTTCATTAAATTTGCTTTGAAAGACAGTAGGGTCTGTACTGGATTTGTTACAATTACAAAGGTCGAAAATAATTGTTGGTGTTTCCAAAGTCCACGGTGGGATTTGTGGTACTTTGTACTTGGCGATCAAATTTAGGTCGATTTCAGTGTCTCTTAATTTTGGTTTAATACGAAGACCAAATGGTCGGATGGCCTTCGGTTTTCGATCAAAAAGGGGTTCACAACTAGGATTAAAGACATTATCTAAAGTTGGGTTTGAAGGGTTAGATTTTAATTTAATGGCATATTGAAGATCTAACTTGTCCCGTCTATGAGACAGTGATGGTTCATTAGCTTCAACATATAGACTTTCGGCTGGTGATGTACGAAAGGCACCTAAGGCGAGTCGTAATCCTTGATTATGTATAGGATCGAGCATCTGCAAGTATGACTTGCGAGTCGATCCATATACTATTGAGCCGTAGTCCAGCTTGGATCTGATAAGAGATCTATAAAGTTGTAAAAGGACTTTACGATCTGCTCCCCAGTTAGTGTTTGCAGCAACTTTAAGTAAATTAAGAGCTTTAAGGCATTTGGCCTTCAAGTATTTAAGGTGTGGTATAAACGTTAATTTACGGTCGAAAATAAGACCAAGGAATTTTGCCTCATCTACTACTGGTATTGGTGACCCATCCAGTGTTAGATGAGGGTCTTCATGATGTTTACGTAGTTGACAAAAGTGCATACAATTAGTTTTAGATTTAGAAAATTTAAAACCATTTTCATCCGACCAGGTCTGAAGTTTATTCAGACATTGTTGCAGTTGTCTATCAATAGTGTTCATGTTTTTTGCACGATAACATATAACAAAGACGTCAACATAGAGAGAGCAATCCACACCAGGATTGATGCACTTAACTATACTGTTAATTTTTATACTAAAAAGAGTGACAGAGAGTATGCTGCCCTGTGGCACACCCATCTCCTGTTCATGGATGTCAGAGAGGGTTGAACCCATTCGGACACGAAACTGTCTGTCCTCTTAGAAATTCTCTATAAAAACTGCTAATCGACCTCTAAGACCAAGGTCATAAAGATCATTCATGATACCGTACTTCCATGCAGTATCATAAGCTTTCTCCAAGTCAAAAAATACAGCAACTAGATGTTCTTTCTTTACGAAAGCTTCCCTAATAAATGATTCAAATCGAATGAGAGTGTCTGTTGTGCCTCGTTGGCGCCGGAATCCACTTTGATACTTTGTTATCAGCTTGTTGGATTCCAGGTACCAAACGAGTCTCTCATTAATCATTCGTTCCATGGTTTTACATATACAACTCGTTAAAGAAATAGGGCGATAATTTATTGGGTCCGTATGATCCTTTCCAGGTTTGGGGACTGGAATAACGATTGCTTCCCGCCAAGAATCGGGGAAGTTTCCTGTCACCCAAACCTTATTAAATATATCAAGAAAAGTAGAGAGACAGGTTTCAGGTAAATGTTTTAATAATTGATAATGGATATCATCAGGACCAGCTGATGTATCATGAGCCTTTTTAAGGGATTCTCGAAGTTCTTTGAGACTGAACAGTTTATTGTATTTCTCCAAATTTTTAGACTTGAAATTCAGATTCTTCTGTTCTTTTTGTTTCTTATTTTTTAGAAAATTTGGTTGACAATTTTCAGAAGAAGAATTTTTAGAAAAAGTTTCTGCCAAAAGTGTTCGTAATATCTTTGACAGAAGTTATATCCTCATTATCAGTTTTAAGATGATTGACACAACTTGAATTATCTTAAACGGTTACCCATTAACGTTTATTTTCCGGACCATGTACCACGTCTTTTTAAGAGATGAACGAGAGTTCAGCCTAGAGACATAACATCTCCAGGATTTCCTCTTGCTATCCTTAATAGTACGACGGGCTTTCGCACGAAAAACTCTAAAAGTATCTAAATTATTTGGAGTTGGCCGCAAGTTAAAAGCATTCAATGCAGCTTTACGATCGCTGACTGCCTTTTTGCAGTCATCATCGTACCATGGTTTATGTGGGCGTTTTGGATTTGCCGATGTTTTTGGAATAGTTTGATCAGCTATATCGTGAAGAGTTTTAGTAAAAAGAGCAGTTGCGTCTTCGACATCCTCGAAAACGGAAGGCTTTAACTGTTCCTCACAAAGAGATTGAAACGTATCCCAATCAGCTTTGCGAAGTTTCCATCGTTGCATTTTTTCGAGAAGTGGAGGGCCGATATTTTCAAGAAATATGGGGAAGTGGTCACTTACACATAGGTCGTCACCAACACTCCACGAAAAATCCATCAAGAGCGTTGGATCGCATATTGTTAAATCAATGGAAGAATGAGAGCCTGTAGCAGGATGTAAATAAGTATGTGATTTGTTATCATTAAAAAGACACAAAACATGTTTGGCTAAGAAATCTTCAACTTTCCTGCCTTTATCGTTAATATCCTTACGACCCTAAATGTAGTTGTGTGCATTAAAATCACCCAAGAGTATAAATGGTTTAGGCAATTGTGCAACTAGGTGATTTAAATCTTTAAGTTCCAGTGAGGAACTGGGCGGTAAATATAAGGAGCATATTGTTATAACTCTGTGCATCGTAACACTGACCGCAACAGCTTGCAAACCAGTTTTCAACGCAACCGTTCTGTGAGGAATGTTTCGATTCACAAGAATCGAAACTCCTCCAGAAGCTTTATCATCTGTATCACAAATATAGTTATACAATGAATAGTTTTTAAAAGATATCTTATCAGTAGTCTTCAAGAAAGTTTTTTGAAGACAAAATGCAACAGGGTTGTGTTTATTTAAAAGTAAGCTGATTTCATCATAATTAGGGTTTAAACCTCGGCAGTTCCATTGAATGATCTTATTTGATTTTGTCGTTACTAAGGCGGAAGTACGGGCTTACGGCCTTTGGGTTTGGCAGACCTTGGAGACTTTGGAGACTTTGGGAGTTCCAGACGTGCTGGATCATCAACCTCCATCTCCAAGTCTCCAAATCTGTTGTGAAGTTCAATTAGATCATCAGATCCTTTTGACTGCTTCCCTAACCCGGGAGTTTTCTTTTTCCTTGCTGTCACGTCCGTGGCAGCATTTCTGATTGGTGACGAACTCTTGGGAGACTTCGTCGGATTTGACGAACCTTTGGAAGAGTTCGTCGGGTGTGGTGGACTCTTGGTTGCACTAGAGTCCATCGAATTAGATGAAGTAGATGCAGTAGGTGTAGGAGTTGTTGGGGATATAGTTGAAGGAGTTTTAGGCTGGAAGCCACAAGAGGTTTGGGAGCTACAGGAGGCTTATTTAAGAGGACCGTAGTTTGAGAGGCTGAAGATGTTTTAGAGGATTCCTGAACAGAGGTGCGAATAGTAGCAAACCCGTTGGAGTCTATTGGCCAGGTTATCACGGTCTGCACCGCGATAGACCTGGTAGCTGGTTTCTCAACCCTACTCGCATCGGCATATGATTTGCCAGATGGAGTGGGTGGAGTTAGACCTTCAACAAGTTTCCTAGCTTCAGGAAAGGAAATGTTCTTTTCAATCTTAACTTTCTGTATTTCCTTCTCGTGCTTCCACTTCGGACAATCCTTAGAGAAAGATCCGAGGGACGACTTCTGAAAGGAGACTGTATATGGTATTTCCTCAGAACAGGTGATCGCAGAGGAGTAATTACAATCCTGGGAATAGTATTAGAAGGAACATGAAACGAGGTTGCCGAATGAAGAGTTAAAGGTGTAAGGCGTCCATATGTTGTTTGTTTTAAGAAATGAAGAGTTATTTTGTGGGATTTGTATTGATTACACAGAGTGTAACCGAAAACTGAGGTGGAATATTTATTTTAAATGTTTTACTAGTAGACTCATATGCAATATCGAAAATAATACCATTTTGTAAAAAGCAAAATAAGGGCCAATTAATAGTTATTAGAGATACGAAGTAGTTCGTATCAAAGATTCATAAGAAATAATATTTGTAAACTTATGGACGGATAAAAGAGGTTCAAAACTCGAAAAAAAAAAGTGTATAATACTTTATTATATACCTATTAGTAATACATACATAGTACCTTCATTTTCTTACAATGGAATACAACAATCCATATCACACTACAGGTTATCACACTTCAGGTTATCAGTATGCTACTACAAATAGATTTTGGAAAATGTCAGATTGGAATGTAGCTAGTAATATATTAAGAACAATGGATGTTTTAATATGAAGTGTGAACTATCAGAATGTTTGTTTGTGCGTTTGTGAACATTGTGGGTTAATTAATTAATTTCAGATTATGTCAGTTGGTAAATTAACCAGAATTTGATGTGTAATGAACGCAGGTGTACTGCAGTTGTTGCAATGTAATGTACATGTTTTCATGCGCGTGTAATATACATGTTTTCATGTCTTTCCTGTTGGTGGTTTTCAGTTAATTTGACTTTATTTTAATTTGTTGTTTTTGATACATGTATTCTATTTTAATGATATGTAAAGAGGTATATAATAAAAGGATCATTACTAAAATCACCTCTCGTAGGTAAATGCCAGATCAGGAAAACGCTCGAGGTTACGCCTCTCGTGCGATCCTGATCTGGCATTTACCTACTCGAGGTGATACAGACTTCCAGAACAATTAACTATAGTAATAATCCTATTATATCATGGAGAAAGTTATGAAGGAAAACCCTAATAAAATGGGGCAAAATGTCGATGAGCACAAAACCTTCAACACGGTATAAGAAACACATGTGTTTAAGGAAAAAATGGATCATTGAATGTCATACAATCCCTGTGGGATGAAAAGATAACCATATGGATTTGATGTACAGGTAGACTTTCTACGGTTGCCACATGGCACAATCAACACGATTTTGACACTAAAAGTAGATATAAAAATCGAACAGGAAAAGTAGCATTCAAGGACGCCAGAAAACCTACTTTACCCGTGATTTATTCATATTCGAGAGTTATTATACTCATGAGTTAGCCAGTACCATTGTCAATATATGGCTTTCACCCTGAGATGTTTCTAATTATATTTGATATAGTTTTACAACAGCATATATATAGGTGTATCTTTACTAATTTCTCTGAATGTGGTCTTATTATTAGAGATTTCCAGTTGATGGGATGTATCTCTTTTTAAACTGTCGTGTCCATTTAAGCGCAGAAAACAGAATAATAGCGAGGTTGTGTACACATCAAATTGTTTTAAGCTTCCCAGTAGGACGTATTGACTACTGACAGTCCAATTCGGTAACCTCATTGTGTTGTGTATTGTCTTTTCCGTTATAATACATGTAATTTGCTCTTTGTTTTTGATGCAGTGCGAACTTACGTTGTCTTTGCCTTTGGGTGCTGTGATTTATATAGGATCAGTTTGATCATCTGTCCACACAGACATTACACATAAAGCTATACAAATTTCTGAAATAGCACAGTCAGCAACTATGGTATGGAAATACGGAATGTTATACCTCTAAAACTCTCAAGAACTATTTACTTGAAGTGTAAATGTGGCAATAATATATTAAAGTATATGCAAAGGTCGACCAGGTAATATAGCATTCAAGGACCACAGTCAACCAAAAACACGCATAGAAAGAAACAATAATTACAAAGATGATTAAAATGCAAGCTATGCCATCACACACATAAAAGGGTTGACAATAGTTCAGTGGCTAAATATGCCGCTATGGGGTTTAAACTAAGTTCTAGGGTGCAGAAGTAGTGTATAAGTTGTATATCTGTCACAAAAGTAATAATATAAAAATGAGATATAGTGTCCTATAGAAACCACAGCGTCTAAACGCACTTGCATCGTATGTTCGCACTGTACTTCAAACAAGGAGCAATATTTAATTGATTATACAATGAAAAATGCAAAATACAACAGACAGGGTGGTGAAGACAGGGTTACCGACTTGGAAAGGTCAGTATCTTGAATCGATTTTATGTGTACACAATCCCCGCTGTTATCCTTTCTTCAGTGCCCAAATAGACAAGACAGTGTAAACAAAACTACTTCCCATCAAAAGGAATTCTCTAACAATAAATTCCACATCCAGAGAAAATAACAAACGAAACACTAAGATATTTCCGCTATATATTGTATGTTTAATACGCTACTGCTAATCGAATGGTACAGGGCGACACTGGGCATGTCCTTTTGGAAAGAATGTTTAAACAGCACCGAACACACCAAGGGTTAACCCTTTAAAGTTTCATTATTGACAGAATGCGCATTTGGCTCAAGCAGGTGAGCAAACCTACTCTTTAAAACGACGCAATCTCTTAACATTGAACACAATACTGAAATGGCGTGACATTCTCAAGCAAAACTTTAACATTTATGAATTTTGTGTAACAAAGTATACTTTGATTAAAAGGTCTATTACATGACACAGTTGTCCTTACTATAATTAGTTGTAGCCCCTTTTGTACAAAACACGGTGAGTTATATCTGGAATATTACGTGGAATTAGGTGTATATTCTAGTGTAGTATAGACAATTTTTTGATTATGCGTTTCTTTTTTCAGACTATATATAAAATACAAAATAAGAAGCATCTCAGGATGTTAATACTTGTCATTTATACCAGTAGCTGTCCCCTTGCTTGACGTTCAGTATGTAACGTATAGAGCTAATACTAGTCGGCCCGGTGTCAGTATCGCGTGTCTGGGAAAGGTATGTGTCATGTTTCTACGGCGTGGTATTCCAGTGCGGCAGCACTCTATAGATTAATATTGAGCCTACTGCTAAAATGAAACACGTTCATGATCATACGTACATAATGTGGTATGTCTTTCTATAGCAGGCGTCATTGGATTATATATACATAAATAATATTCATGGTTTTATATATTCGTGTGATACCTTTTCAGGCTAAAGAATTCCTATGTATTGCTTATTACATCAGACACATAACAAATATAAATAGCCACGCCATATGATGAATGTATAACTAAGGCTGAGGTTACCAATCATTTGCCAGACCAGATTAGTACTGCCATAATATACAGAATTTACAGTGTTATAAAATATGAGATTCAAGATTTCAAATATAGACGGTGCTGAAATGGGGGTGTTTTAACGGCATCATTAGTTGATAAATGATTAAACAATCTTTGACATTCGCCTATGCAACGTCATGACTATCGTATGGTGATCATTTGTCTTAGTGTTCTGTAGTATGCCTTTATGTGCAGTGGTGAATGCATCATATGCAGTTGTACCACCGTAATGTTCTGTACATCGTCATTGTGTGCAGTACACTTTTCATTATATGCGATACATCTGACATTATAGAAGAAGAAGAAGAAACTTTATTTGCCTCGTCATAGGTATATGGAGGTTCGAGGTCATCCTCCATAAACCTTACAAATGTGCATAT
Organism: Cyrtodaria siliqua; assembly: GCA_037043455.1. NCBI lineage: Eukaryota > Metazoa > Mollusca > Bivalvia > Adapedonta > Hiatellidae > Cyrtodaria > Cyrtodaria siliqua. The sequence continues at coordinate 191,343 of JAWPHD010002101.1, read as the reverse complement.
AACAATATTGCAATAAGTCTAAGAAGACCCTTGAGCAAATCAATGAAATACATAAGCATTAACCTTTTGTTTTCGTTTCTCGGTCATAGTGGACAGTGTGAATATGTGTACTTATATCTAAAATACATCACCCATATGATAAGGTAAATAATAAGATTACATGTTAGCAAGCAAGGTGTTACGCAAGTGTAAAATAGAATATTCAAAAAAAGTGTTGTCACGGAGACGTACACACGCCATGACCGTTTTTTTTACCAGACACTTTCTTCCCAATTTGTCTTACAAATTGATGCGTTTGCGTTAGCGTGCATTACAACACAGATAAACTGTTCATTATATATTTAAGTCAAAATGTAATGGGCGCCCGTTTATCTACATATATTTTCCCTTGCAAAAACTCAACGCAGGTAAATATATTACTTGAAAAGAGGCACACATACATATACTTTATGTTTGGCGCCATATAGTCAACCACATGCATGTATGCGCATATAGTTGTTTTTAAATTACAGTTTTACTAAATGGTAAGTATATACACATAGTACCATGAAACAAAATAACAATGTTGGGCCTGTCTCTTAAAATTATTTTTTTCTGTGAGCACTGAACATATGTACAGACCATAACAATATATTATTATAATATGTTTGTAAGATGTTTGCTTGTAGAATGCAAAGGTTCTTTGCTTTACACTTAACAAATGGTAATACAAACATTAACATAAAAACAGATAGTAAGATTTGCGTAGTACGGAAGAACACATCTCATTATATGCAGTGTCTTTGTCATTTTATTCTAAAGTGAACCGAACGTATAAAGCGATTTGTAACACATAATATATATAAAATAAAACCACTGGACACACTTGATTTTCAGCTGCATATATTGAAACGAGAATATACTCACCTTGCTTGTATTCCCATAGGTCAATTTTTGATGTCGTAGGACAGCTTGAAAAGCGCTTTAATTAAACAATGTTTGATGTTTTTAAGCACACTCACTGAGTACTAAATATTCCTTTAAACAGTTTCAAATTTTGCCAAGCATTACTCTGTTATGAATGCTATGGAAACCTTGAAGGGAGGTAATTTGATGATTTTTGATAATCAAATGCTGCTCCCTACACAATCGGTGTTGTGTTTTTTTTCTGAGGTTGTTTTCGAAAGCAACGTATAGAGAATATTGTCTTGGACAAATTTAGATTATGTTTGTAGATGTTATGTGTTTTTACTAAAAATGCATGGTTTAAGAAAAAAAGGAATAACTCCCTTGTGTACTGAAATTTTCAAAAAATATATTTTGTTTGTAATATTTTGCTGTCTATATAATCATGATAATAAGGGAAAGGAAAGGCGGTACTTTTTATTTTTGCTCAGTATATAAGCTTTTAGAACCACCGAACCTAATGGTCAGTGATCTGAATATAATGACGAATCATCTGCGTATAAAGACACATGAAATAAACACTATGAAAGACGCTCTGAAAATAATAAGAAAGGCACTTCATATAATAAGACTTGAAATGAACTGCCTATAATGAATATAATGAAAAGTGCACTGCACATAATGATGCATGTGCTGAGCATTATGATATTACAACTGCATACATAGAGGTTATTTAACTGCTGGGATCGATTATAGGAAAATCCTTCACGAGATGGTAGAGGTGTGGTTCTTTTGACGAACGAGTGTATGAGAGAGAGTGAAAAAACCAAACACGTCTACCATCGGGTGAAAGATTTGTCTATAATCAATCACAGCAGTTAAATAATCTGTTTATTACATTTTAAATCATTTTGTGCATGATTTTAACCGAACTTATTCGCTTTATTGAACGTTATCGGCGGATGACGTCGACGTCAGCACCACTGTATTGACGTCATAACTCAGTATCACAGTAACTTAGTTTAGTGCTCGGAGTTAGTTAATAATATTTAGCGATTATGAATATTCTTTCATTGAGAAATCCCAATCTTTCACTGATGAAAATGTAATAAAATGTCTTCACCATTGTAAACAAAGGCATATGTATCGAACATAAAGATAAATGCTCATCGCAAGACAGTCATGGCGTTCCATATTCGCCTGAGAACTATTTTAATATATGAACGCATAATGATAACGACAATAGAGAAATATGACCATAGACATTATGCTAAAAGTATAAAGCAATTTGCCTTTCCAAAACGCATTATGTTTAAGAACAAAGGATGGATAAAAAGAATAATCAAGTTTCATGTTCAGTAAATCTGTATAACCTTAAATATAATTAGTAGTATATAACGACAGGTCATTAACAATAAACCTATACTGCTATATTTGTTATTTATTAAGATTGTGTCTTTATGATTTAAGATGTATTTGTTTATATATGCCTTTTTTGTGGTGACTGACAGTGGGACTGGAGTGAGGTTTAAACACCCAGCGAGCCCTTGAGCTACTAAACGTTGCTAGGCGGTACCTATTGGTTGCAGCTCACTAATTCATTTCCCACAGAACACAATGCAAGCTTTTCCGAAGATTAAAACAAAAAAGAACATACACATTCATAAAGTTGTGTCTAATTTTCAAGGTAAGTTCAAGTCCAATGTGCTAAAAGTTAAATTTCGTCACGTTTCCCCTACAGCACTTTACATGGGGGCTACCATATTCGCTGACATGCATCACCGCAGTAAAGATATACCTGTTTTTAGTGGGGTGGAATTCACAATTAATGTTAAAGAAATACAGTTAGTAAAAATAAATGTTCTCATTTTAGTAACTGTTATTTATTAATTGATTAAATATTCTGAAAAATGTATTTTGAAGCATTTATCTGGCATGTTTGATTTTTTTGTCCTTTCATGTCTGACTCCGGTCACTCCTGAAATGGTGCGAGGCTAAACTCATGCTATATTTAGAATACCTCAACCTATATTGGCAACCTTTTGTGTTTATGATATCTCACACTTAACTTTTTAATTTATATTACGCATTGTTTGTTGTAATTGGAGGGAACTACAAAAGCCTTATCTTATTATCGAACATACATCAATGCATGGGACAGCTCGATTAACTTGCTGATTAACAAGCGCACAGTTGTTCGGTTGTGGGCGTCGTCTTTTCTTGCATAGTTTTGGTATTTAATATAAACAAGAGGCCCAAGAGGGCCTGTGGACGCTCTACTGGCTCTTGATAAAGTTTATGTATAAGGGGCCATACGTCTTTCAAAAAGCATTCAACCAAAACATGGCAATGACATGTGCAACTAGGCTTAGTACTGATCATTCTCGCCAAGATTCGCTGAAATCTGGCAAAGAATTCAGAAGAGACAGCTTGTGTATTAAAACATTTAAAGGGTCACAACTCTGCCAAACATCATTCATCCGAAATATGGCGATGATCTGCACAACTAGGCTTGATACTGATCATCCTTGTCAAGTTTCGTCTATATTCAGCCAGGGGTTCAGGAGAACTAGCCCAGAAAATAATTGTGGTATCAAAATCCTTTAAAGGGCCATAACTCTGCCAAATATCTGTAAACCGGAACGTGACGATGATATGCACAACTAGGCATGGTGTTGATCATCCCTGCAAAGTTTCATAGAAATCTGGCGAGGGGTTCAGGAAAAGTAAATGTTTGTGTACTAAAACCTTTAAAGGGTCATACTTCTGCCAAAAAAATCATTTAACCGGAATACGGCAATGATTTGCATAACTAGACATGGAATTGATCATCCCTAAAAAGCTTTGTTTAAATCCGGCCAGGGGTTCAGGAGAACTAGTCAGAACAAAGTTTGTGTATTAAAACCTTTAAATGTACACACGGCAATCTTGAAATATTTTAAATGGGTGTCTCGATGTATAGCTCTACTGGCCAAGTTATGGGATGGTGTGTTGTCCGTCTTCCGTCGTCCGTCGTCCGTCCGTCCGTTAACTTTTCTTCAAACGACTTCTCCTCAGAAACCGCTTGGCTAATTTTGACCAAACTTCACATGGATAATTCTTAGATAAATGCTTTGTAGATTTGTTAAAATTAGGTCAGCGCTACATCCAAGATGGCTGTCATTACCATATATAATCGAAACCTTAAAAAATCTTCTTCTCCAGGACCGCTGGACAGATTTCAACAGTTTTTCTTTGAAAATGATCGCCAACGCCTAGACTATCAAGTTTGTTCAAATAAAATCCCCGGGGTTAAAAATGGCCGTGCCCCGGGGGTCCAAAATTTGTATATTGAGGTTTTGCATGTTTTTCATATAGACATATAGGAAAAAACTTTAAAAAATCGTCTTCTCTGAAACCACAAGGCACAGAGCTCTCATGTATTACATGTAGCATCAGCTTATGGTCCTCTACTAAGTTTGTTCAAATGGTGACCCTGGGGTGAAATTTGTCCCCGCCCCGGGGGTCACAGTTTTACATAGACTTATATAGGATTTTTTTTTTAAAAATCTTCTTCTCGGAAACTACAAGAGCCAGAGGTTTGATATTTTGCATTTACTATAAGCTTATGGTCCTTTACCAAGTTTGTTCAAATGGGTCCATGTTTTACATAGACATGTAAAGGGAAAAACTTAAAAAATCTTCTTCTCTGAAACTGCAAGAGCCAGAGATTAATATTTTGCAGTTGCTATAAGCTTGTGGTCCTCTACCAAGTTAGTTCAAATGGTGACCCAGGGGTCACATTTGACCGCACTCCGGGGGTCACAATTTTACATAGGCTTGTATAGGGAAAAACTGAAAAAAATCTTCTTCTCTGGAACCACATGGCACAGAGCTCTGATGTATAACATGTATCAGCTTATGGTCCTCTACTAAGTTTGTTCAAATGGTGACCATGGGGTCAAATTTGTCCCCGCCCCGAGGGTCACAGTTTTACATAGACTTATATAGGATTTTTTTTTTAAAAATCTTCTTCTCGGAAACTACAAGAGCCAGAGGTTTGATATTTTACATTTATTATAAGCTTATGGTCCTTTACCAAGTTTGTTTAAATGGTGACCCTGGGGTCACATTTGGCCCCGCCCCAAGGGTCACATGTTTTACATAGACATGTATAGGGAAATACTTAAAAAATCTTCTTCTCTGAAACTGCAAGAGCCAGAAGTTTAATATTATGCTGTTGCTACAAATTATGGTCCTTTACCAATTTTGTTCAAATGGTGACCCTGGGGTCACATCTGGCCCCGCCCCGGGGGTCACATTTTTACATAAATGCTTGTATTGGGAAAAACTGAAAACAATCTTCTTCACTGGAACTGCAAGATCCAGAGGTTTAATATTTTGCATTTGCTATAAGCTTATGGTCCTTTACTAAGTTTGTTCAAATGGTGACCTTCGGATCACATTTGACCCCGCCCCAAGGCTGAAATAGTTTACATAGACATGTATAGGGAAAAACTTAAAAAATCTTCTTCTCTGAAACTGCGAGAGCCAGAGGTTTAATATTTTGCAGTTGCTATGAGCTTATGGTCTTCTACCAAGTTTGTTCAAATGGTGACCCTTTGGTCACATTTGGCCCCACCCTGGGGGTCACAGTTTTACTTAGGCTTGTATAGGCACAAACTGAAAAAAATCTTCTTCTCTGGAACCACATGGCACATAGCTCTCATGTATTACATGTAGCATCAGCTTATGGTCCTCTACCAAGTTTGTTCAAATGGTGACCCTGGTGTCAAATTTGGACGCGGCCCGGGGGTAACAGTTTTTTAATTATTTTTTTTTATTTTTTTTTGTTTTTAATTTGATTTTTTTTATTGATTTTTTCAATTTCAATTTTTTTTTAAATTTTTTTGTAATTGTTTCAATTTTTAATTGATTTTTTTTTTTTTAATTTTTTTTTAATTTTTTAAATTTTTTTTTTGATTGATTTGAATATTGTCATTTTTTTATTTTTTTTTCATTATCTTTTTAATTACTTGACACTTACTTTAAAATTTCTTGTCGGCGCTGCTCATCCTAAATGTCTTGTTGAATTTCGACGAAACTTGGCAGGAAGCATCGGTAAGATGTCTAGTTGTGCATATCACGCTTTTGTTTCAGTTTGCTGATTTTTGTCGGAGTTATGGCCCTTTGACATTTTTATTTTAAATTTCTTGTCGGCGCTACTCCTCTTAAACGGCTTGTTGGATTTCTACGAAATTTGGCCGGAAGCCTCAGTATGATGTCTAGTTGTGCAAAGCGAGGTATATCAATGAAATATTGGACAATTTCGAAAAACAGCTAGATCTTGTTAGTAATAACAGAGTTATGGCCCTTGATTTGTTGAAAAATGCTATATTGTATTTTCCTTGTTAAATCTATAGAAGAGAGCTATATCTAGCTATATCTATCTAAATCTATAAGAGCTGTTTTAGCCAGTAGAGCATCCACAGGCCCTCTTGGACCTCTTGTTTTTACTTTTATTCTGGTGACATTTAATAAATATTTTTTTAAGTATTCACTATTTCGTCTTATTATGCTATTAGTTTTAATATATTACTGGTGCAATAATATCAAAAATTAACAATATGCAAGAACAAGTGGCTTAATACAATTCCTATAATTAACATTAATGATTGAACAAATGCAATTTATGTAGAAAATCTAACGGGACGCCGCTAGTTTTTAAAAAATCAAGATTGCCATGTGTCCCTTTAAAGGTCCATAACTCAGCCAAAAGTCATTCAACCGGAACACGGCGATGATTTGCACAACTAGACATAGAATCGATCATCCCTAAAAGGTTTCGTTTAATCCGGCCATGGGTTCAGGAGAACTGGTCAGAACAAAGTTTGTGTATTAAAACCTTTAAAGGGCTATAACTCCGCCAAAATCATTCAACTGGAACACAGTGAATATGTACAACTAGGCTTGGTACTGATCATCCCTGCATAGTTTCAATGAAATCCGGCCAAATGAAGGCCCTTTCGTCTTAATGAGGCCAAGATATAGCATATTTCAGAAAATCAAGGGCCATGACTCCGATGTAAATGGTCCAGTCTGGATGGTTTTCGAACTTGTCCAAGCTTTCATTGATATTAACAATCTGATAAAGTTTCTTAAAGATCGGATATAAGATGAAGGCCCTATCGTCTTAACGAGGCAAAATATAAGATATTTAACTAAATCAAGGGCCATAACTCCACTGTTACTGTTTCGATCTGGCTGTTTTTCGAACTTGACCGAGCTTTCATTGATATTAACAATCTAGTTAAGTTTCATAAAGATTACATAAAAAATGAAGGCCCTGTCATCTTAACTAGGCAAAATATTGCATTTTTAACTAAATCAAGGGCCATAACTAATCTGTTACTGGTTCGATCTAACTGGTTTTCAAAATTGTCTGAGCTATCATTGATATAAACCATCAGGTAAAGTTTTGTAAAGATCAGAAGAAAGATGAAGGCCCTATCAAATTAACGAGGCAAAATATAGCATTTTTAACTAAATCAAGGGCCATAACTCCGCTGTTACTGGTTTGATCTGGCTGGTCTTCAAAATTATCCGAGCTTTTATTTATATAAACAATCTGATAAAGTTTGGTTAAGATCGAATGAAAGATAAAGGCCCTGCAGTCTTAACAATTCAAAGTATAGCATTTTTAACTAAATCAAGGGCCTTAACTCCGCTGTTAATGGTCCGATCTAGCTGTTTTCGAACTTGTCTGAGCTTTCATTTATATAAACAAGAGGGACAAGATGGCCCTAAATCGATCACCCGAGTACTGGCACATTATCAAACTTCTTCGAAATCGTATGGTCATATACAATCTGTGCAAGTTTGGTTAAGATTGTTCAAGAAATGTGGACTCTGTTGTGTATAACAACATTGATATAAAGACACTGACAAAGTTTGGTAAATATCAAATACAAAATGAAGGTGCTAGAGTGTAACACCTTGGGCACCCCCAGAGCTACATGTAATATATGAGAGCTTTGTGGTTTCAGAGAAGACGATTTTTTAAGTTTTTCCCTATACAAGTCTATGTTAAACATGACTCCTGGGGTGGGGCCAAATTTGATCCCACGGTCACCAATTGAACAAACTTGGTAAAGGACCATAAGAGTATAGTAAATGCAAAATATTAAACCTATGGCTCTTGTAGTTCCAGAGGAGAAGACTTTAATGTGTTTCCTATATAAGTCTATGTAAAACTGTGACCCCCGGGGCGCGACCAAATTTGCCTATGGCTCTTGTAGTTCCACAGAGAAGAAGACTTTAATGTGTTTCCTATATAAGTCTATGTAAAACTGTGACCGCCGGGGCACGACCAAATTTGACACCAGGGTCACCATTTGAACAAACTTGGTAGAGGACCATAAGCTTATAGCAAATGCAAAATATTAAACCTCTGACTCTTGCAGTTTCAGAGAAGATTTTTTTTACGTTTTTCCCTATACAAGCCTATGTAAACTGTGACCCCTGGGGCGAGGCCAAATGTGACCCCAGGACCATACGCTTATAGCAAATACAAAATATTAAACCTCTGGCTCTTGCAGTTTCAGAGAAGAAGAAGTTTTTCCCTATACATGTCTATGTAAAACATGTGACCCTTGTGGCGGGGCCAAATGTGGCCCCAGGGTCACCATTTGAACAAACTTGGTAAAGGACCATAAGCTTATAGTAAATGCAAAATGTCAAACCTCTGGCTCTTGTAGTTTCCGAGAAGAAGATTTTTAAAAAAAAAAATAACGGACGACAGACGACAGGCGGACGACGGACAACTCGCCATCCCATAAGCTCTGCTGGTCCTTGGCCAGTAGAGCTAATAAAACGATAAAAGATTACATGTTAATTTTTTATTACAAACGCATTTGTAAAAATATAAATGTTAAACCCTGTAAATGGTTAATCACTATGTTTGGCACTATAATATCAATATTAACAAATTCCCAAGGCGGACATTTTACTATGGTGGCTGATGGCACATATCAGCCACCATACTTTACGCATATACAATCCCGTTTTTCTTTCAAATATTTACATCTGGCAAGTTCAGTAACAGTATGTATCGGTATCACTCCAAGTCAACGGGAAGAATACACACACAGGTCATACCTGAAAGAGACACACGTCAATTTCGATTCTTTAAAAATAAAAACTTTAAACATAAAAATGCGGCAGTATGCAACTTGTTAACAAAGATAATAATCGCAAAAATATTTTAAAACAATTTATGTTTGCATATTTTCATTTATTAAATAAAATGAATTATTAAAAATTAAGTAAACATTAAGCGAATGAAAAGTGTCCAATTGTTTATTATTTAGATAAATACGGGTAGCTTTAAAATACAGTAAAATGACATTTTATGTAAACTTACATTTTACGCTTAAACAAAATTTCAATTTCATCTTGCGAATACTCGAAATTCCCGTGTGTTCCTTTAATATGCTACACAATAACAACCCATTGTAGAACACAGACGTATTATGCCTGTGTGTAGAATGACTAAAAAAAAATAAAGTATGGTAAATGGCTTGCTAAATGGCTTGCACTGAAACACCTGAACCAAATGACGTCATGAAATAATGGCAATGGTTGTGCTAGAGACAAAATGACATCCTAAATCATATAAAAATATATATATATACACTGTTTAATTCCAATGTACACACCAGTGAATACATTAAAACTAAAAGAAATAGTAATGGCAGGAAAACTGGCCCGCATAAAAGTTCGTGACGACAAGCACGTCACGCATTTTTACAAAACCACTTATGAGATATAAGATCTGTCGTTGATATTCGTTCTAATGGATTAACTTGTAACATTTGGGAGATCAACTCTTGACAATCTGAAAAATAAATTGAATTTGGTTTTAAAAGTTAAATATATATCAAAACAAACTATGGTAAAATAATAACATATTTTCGTGGATGATATATTTCCGAATCGACGTTTGCACCTATTGTTATTTATATATAGTTCTTCGTGATTTATAAGCTGTCCGTCGTATCATGTTTATACACCAATTTTGGGTAATATAACAGCCAAAAGTAATACAATGAAGGATTAACCCAGATGTAATGTTTCATCAACGTAACATATATTTATTCTAAAAATATAACTCAAAATCAACTGGAAGAGACGAGTACCTGGTGATAACGAATGAGGTATATCGTAGCCCCGGAGTATAACGGCGTATAAATGCGTGTAAGATCGTCCTTCCGTGGTGTAAGGGAGACCACCTGTCAACGCCAAGTACAATATAACGCCTCTGCAATAATGCACAAAACAAACGGTATGGGTTACAATCGATGAATTATATTTAATTATGGAAATAAATGTGAAATCAACAACAAATAACACATATTTCAAAATGACAGTCTCTAAATTAAAGAAATGTCGTAAATATAAAAGAAAATCACTTCAGGAGTAAACAAATACGGTGCGAAGTTTAAAGACATTACCACACTCAAATAGATACGTATGTATATGGTTGGCCGTTCTGAATGCCGTTGTATCATTAATTTCGTTTCACGTTCTGGAAATAGGATATTTAATAACTAGTTTACTGATAGGTTTAAATGTTAGGATTACAGAAAAATGCTTTGATATCCATACCCATTTATAAATTAGCGAGTATTTTAACAAAAAAAAGGCAAATATGCGAACATGTTTACAAATATAAATATTGTATACAATCAGTTCTACATAGGCATGAAAACATGAAGAATACTTTAGGAAAGTAAGCATGGCATATCAATTAATAGTACAAACAAATGCCGTTTCATTAAACATGTCTTTTTTATGCTGTTCATGAGAGTTACAATACAATGCCATACATTTAAGAGTTCGTATAACTCATCATAGATGGGTGCGTAAAGAAACAGCATTATCTAAGTTGAAACGTAAGAGTTTACTTATTTTACATCAAATCTAGTTGACGGCTTTTGAATTCTCGAACTATTCAAAACTATTTAAAACTGAGAGAACATCAGTGTATCACACTACGGGTAAAATACAAATATTGTAGCGTTAATGGTAACGAACATTATAATAAGTGCACACAACACAAACACGCAAATGGTTTATTTATCGATGTATGATTATATACATAGGTCACACCAAACACTATATAAAATGGTAGTAGTAGCTTCCTTGCTTTATGCGCATCATAGTTATAAACGGTAGTGCTAGGCATCTGTCAGAGGTGGTCAGACCGAAGCATTGTGGTGTTGTGGTTATAGCGTCTGCCTTGCATTCGGGAGGTCGTGGGTTCGAGTCCCCTGACCGCGTCATACCAAAGACTTTAAAAATGGAGTAGTCACTTGTAACCCTTGCCTGACGAGCAAATAATGGGTAGTGCTACGACTGATTGACCATTGTCAGAATAATGTGACTGGGTGGGTGGGGGTATCATGTCTACTACGGCGTGGTAGTCCAGTGTGGCAGCACTATAAAGAAACCATTGAGTTCGCTGCTTCAAGTAGACATATCATCACATCACACAACAACACACATGCCACGTGACTACGGCGAGATATTCCAGTGTCGCAGCACAAAAAATGAGCACAGAGCGCACGGCAACGATGCAAGCAGACTCTGTTATGATCTGGAATTCACCAACCATTCTTCATAGTGTTCTTAGGCTTGAGCTCAAGTACTCAAAGTACGTTCACAAATATTCCCATGACCTTCAAAGTTAAACAATCGTATGAAGTGGGTATCTATTAATATTATCCTATATTTGCATAGCAGCTCGATAGGAACGTTTATTCTTTAAACTTATAGAAATATGAAGTTTTGCATACTTGGGCTTAAGTATATTCTCAAGAATGGTTGGTGAATGGCCTTAAGCCTGATATAACTGAAATTGTATTAAAATTGGCGTTAACCCATACAAACATGCATGCATACAATGCCATATATATGTGGGAATGTATTTTCTCTTGAACAGCATGAGAAAGTCGTGTTTCATGAAACGGCATTTGTTTCCACTATTAATTGATATGCCAGACATGCACTCACGCCGTCACGCACTGCACGCACGCACACATAAACACACACACACACACATACACATATACACACATACATACATACACAGCAATAGTAAATGTTTATGTTTATATACATACATGCTCCATACATCCACTGACTCGTTATACGCCTGCTTGTTGAATATTTCGGGTGCAGCGTAGGCTGGAGACCCACACTGGGTTGACATAGTGTCGCCATTGGCAACACATGCGCTCAGCCCGAAATCTAAAATTACACAAAATTAATTCAAAACTTCAGCTTAAAATAATTACAATTGTGTCTATAATTTTGATTGTACAGTGGGTTAATGAAATAATCAGCAATAAGGTTCGTTGGTTTTCTGACAAATTTATTGTGGGATGTATCGAGTTAATTCTACATTTAAGTTATGTTACCATACGCATTACGTGGTCCCGCCTCAATTCCACTAAGTGATAGGAAAGCTTATATTAGCAGGATTTTATAACGGATATTTCGACTATAAAACACGTTTAAAAATATGTTTACTGAACAAATTCGATAACCTGTTTAGAATGTCCTATTACATGCTTTAATTTTACAATAATTATGCACAAGTTTAAGTTGAAATCAAGGTTTTATTTCATACCCCCAGCCAACCCCGTTTTCGCTTTTTGAAGAAGGGATTGGACGTGGTATGAAAGTTAATACTCGGACCACGTAATGCGTGTTTCTGGTTGACTGTGGTCCTTAAATATTACATTTCCTGTTGGACTTATATATCAGCTTTTACTAATAACGAATGCGTGGTCCAGTGGTAGAGCACCGAACTCCAGATCGAGAGGTCGTGGGTTCGATCCTCGCCGCGGCCAGGTTATTTATCCTTGAGCAAGATAATTAATCCACATTGCTTAGTACTGGTTTTACCCAGGAAGCCATCGAGAGTGATTAATCTAAATTAAAATTAATATGTTTAAACTAATAACAAAAATACTACTTTACCGGAGGTACAGCTTTTTCGTGTTTGATTAGTGAAAACACTAACGGACCATATCAAATTAATTTTGATTATTTATCTTAAAGCAGAATGTGTATATTTTAATCAAGATGATCACTTAAATTAATCAAAAAATAATGTCGACGTCATTCTATTTTTAAATTAAATTACATAATGATCCAGTTAACATGTCTTTCAGAGGCAGTTTAACCATTTGTGATTCATAACAGTCTTTCAGTTATAGAAATGTTATAACAGCATTTAAAACATATGTTTACTGAATAACTTACCAACTATTTTGATTGTGTCACCCTGCAATATAAAGTTTTCTGGTTTCAAATCCCTGAAACAAAGAGCACACGTTACAGATGCACTGAATAATTGTGTTAAAATAGGATGAATCGTAAACGATGTCATAGCAAACAACACTGAAACGCAAAAGAAACGCAACTCGGGAATTTCCGCTATATATTGTATGTACAATATGCTGCTATTAATATAATGGTACCTGGCTACGTTAGACCTTTCCTTTCGGAAAAAATACTAAAACAACACATAATACAGCAAATAGTATTCCTTCAAAGTTTCATTATTGACAGAGTACTCGTTAAGCTCAAGCATGTGAGCAAACTTAGGATGCAACGTTTTGCAAACTCTTTACGTTAAATACAAAAGTGAACTGGCTCAGTTTTTCAAAGAGGAAATTCAACATTTATGAATTTCTTGTTACAAGGTGCAGTGTGAATAATACAGCATCACAGTTGTGTCCTTTCCCGAATTAACTGCAACTCTTTTTTTTTACAAAACTCTTTGAAATATTATGAGGAATTAAGTCTGCAGTAAATACAATATAAAGCGGAAATTCCCGCGTTGCGTTTCTTTTGCGCTTCAGTATATATATGTTTGGAAAAAAATACTACCTTTTGTTTTTGTTAAGGATGGTGCATATAAAAATCTATTACGCAGTATTCCAATACCGTCTCATGGAGTTTTTATAACAAATGTTTCGTTACCTTATAAGAGTGTGTGATGTGTCCTTCCTTCCTTCCTTCCTTCCTTCCTTCCTTCCTTCCTTCCTTCCTTCCTTCCTTCCTTCCTTCCTTCCTTCCTTCCTTCCTTCCTTCCCCTTCCTTCCTTCCTTCCTTCCTTCCTTCCTTCTTCCTTCCTTCCTTCCTTCCTTCCTTCCTTCCTTCCTTCCTTCCTTCCTTCCTTCCTTCCTTCCTTCCTTCCTTCCTTCCTTCTTTGCTTGCTTGCTTGCTTCCTTCCCTCCCTCCCTCCCTCCCTCCCTCCCTCCCTCCCCCTTCCCTCCCTCCCTCCCTTCCTTCCTTCCTTCCTTCCTTCCTTCCTTCCTTCCTTCCTTCCTACCTACCTACCTACCTACCTACTTACTTACTTACTTACTTACTTACTTACTTACTTACTTACTTACTTACCTTACCTTACCTTACCTTACCTTACCTTTTACTTTACTTTACTTTACTTTACTTTACTTTACTTTACTTTACTTTACCTTTTACTTTACTTTACTTTACTTTACTTTACTTTGCTTTGCTTTGCTTTGCTTTGCTTTGCTTTGCTTTGCTTTGCTTTGCTTTGCTTTGCTTTGCTTTGCTTTGCTTTGCTTTGCTTTGCTTTGCTTTCGCTTCGCTTCGCTTCGCTTCGCTTCACTTCCACTTCCACTTCCACTTCCACTTCACTTCACTTCACTTCCACTTCCACTTCCACTTCACTTCACTTCACTTCACTTCACTTCACTTCACTTCACTTCACTTCACTTCACTTCACTTCACTTCACTTCACTTCACTTCACTTCACTTCACTTCACTTCACTTCACTTCACTTCACTTCACTTCACTTCACTTCACTTTACTTACTTACTTACTTACTTCTTACTTACTTACTTACTTACTTACTCACTACAAATTGCAACTAAAGAAAATAGCAATGCATGACCTAATAATCGAACTATTTTATTGCCCTCTTGGAAGACTATTGTACTAGGTGTCATCCGGTTTATATACATACAGCACTTTATTCTCCTCGGGGCGGGTGGTATGGGTGGGCACACTTTTTATAAGGATAGAACACAAAGAATAATTAAGATTCCCTGTTATAAATACCAGTAACTGTATTACCGCTTAATATCGATCAAACTACGTTGAAGGTCATATTTATTTTAGTCGGGTGATTTTGCAACGTTTATACACTCAAAACACATAATAATTGCATAAATAACATTTTGAATATTCGTAGACTTATCGAAGTTTGTTTTATAATTGCTTAAACTTTATGGTATTGTTAAAAATGTATACTATTTTAAAACACAATTGACTTAAAATAGGATTTTCGAAAAGCCAGTTTGTTGATATAACAATGGTTTAAATTTACAAAGTAAATAGAAAATTCGATGAATGAATATTCGGTAGTGGGACATTAGAACATTATTTATATTTGTTTGTATTGCCGATCTCTGTTGGTTAAAGATTACCTCTTGAGAGTATATTTTAAACGCCAGGCGACCATTTAAACACAAGTGTTCTATTGGAGAAAATTTCTTAAGTACATTAAGTGTTTAACCAGTTTTTAAAATGCGAAAGTCTGTAAATAGCTCTACCGGTTCTTTAACAATAAGAGCAGATTTAGCAACATATATACATGAATTATTTTAAACAAATAAGGAAAACTTTCATTAACAGTTTTGTGTAAAAGTATCTTATATCTTCTAAACGTTTTTTTTCAATATGGATACCAATAGGGACGGTGAAAACAAACTTGGAAAAACAATCAAAACAGAACAGTTAAAATTCAGCGTAGAGTTCGATAATGGAGTACAAGCTGGACATAAGGCTCAGAATACAAGTGGCGCAGTTGTAAACACTACAAAGACCACCGAACATGTGACCAAACATACTGAACAAACTTCGAAAGATGGTAAACAAGTTGAAGAGCATACGGAATTAAAGCAAGAAAGCAACGCTATCAAACAAACTAATAAAAGCAATGCTTCGAAACAAAACAGTGACGGCTATGTCGCAAAACAACATCACGAAAGAAATACAACGAGACAACAAAGTGAAGGCAATGCTGTGAAACAACATAGTGAGATTAAACATGACGGTGACAATCATCTAAAACTACCAAACATCCACAAAAGCAGAAATCAACAGATAAGGGACACGACATTGTTTAGCAACAAGCAAGGTGAGTAGAACACGTTTAGCATAGGTAACGTTTAAAAAGCGATATTCCTTGACATTAAGTATATACCATGAGTAGCATGTATATGACTAACTTATCATTAACAAATAATACATGATGGTGAGGTCCATATAGCAGTTTATGGACTGGGTTGTCAGACCTAGAAAGCTATATGAACCGAGCGAAACTGAGGTCCATATAACATTCTAGGCATGACTGCCCAGTCCATAAACTTGTATATGGATCGAAGCTCCATCTATTATTTGTTATGTTATACCGAATCTGACCAACAAATTAAAACAATACGTTTCATGTTTTATAATTTGACGTTGTATATTTTACACGTTCAAAAATATAGATCTCGGACAGGCGCCGGTGACTCTCACAAAATATTGGCCGGATGACGTCAATTTGCACAAAGAAGGAAACACACAAATGAGGTATACTATTCCATGATAGTAATTATATATCATGATATTAATAACATTTATTATACCTCACTCAAAATTCTCTATGTAATTTCCCCATTCCCGATCAGTCAACAATTGGTAATGTTTCATGGTAATGTTTCATGGCATGAAACATTATCTCGTGCATACCGATCATTATCTCGTGCATTACCGATCAGTCAACAATTGGTATTATTATACCTCACTCAAAATTCTCTATGTAATTTCCCCATTCCCGATCAGTCAACAATTGGTAATGTTTCATGGTAATGTTTCATGGCAAAAAATTTTTCAAGTTCTTTATTGTTGTTAATAAAAAATAATTGCTGATTAAATGAATTTTGATGTTTGGTATAATAAAATAAATATCACATCCCATGGAGGGTGATAGAACATATTGTCAACCCTCGATGTGGTAATGTCCACCTCGGCTAAAGCCTCGGTGGACATTACCAATCTCGGGTTGACAATATGTTCTATCACCCTCCATGGGATGTGATATTTATATAACATATGACTTATAATTCGTAAGCCGGCCCCGTCAAAGAATGAATAAATGGTTGTATTACATGACTTGTCAAAGCAGTACTTATATTTAGAGCGAGAGTGTGCACCACGGCCACCCTACTCGTATTATCGAATAATGCAAGTAATGGGAGTGTCTTGTCACAAGCGCGATGTTTCGCGGCGGATTCTCGAACACAAACATTTCGGAAACGAGGCAGGCAAGCTATCTTGAGACCAAGTGCGACGCTTAATGCCACAAGCGTAATGTTTTGCTGCGGACTCTGAAACAAGTAATATTTCGGTAAAGATGTAAACACGCCACCATGAGACCACGGCTTCTCCTATTCTCCTAAGGCGAGTGTCGATATTATATTGCAATTCCGCTTATGTGTCTGTCTGTTCGTTCTTTTTTTCCGCCTGTGTTTCAATTTGTTTAACCCATTAAATCGCGAGTGATCTTGAAATGCAACGGTGCAATCAAAAGAGTATGTACATATACTGAAAGCAAAAGAAACGCAGCTCGGGAATGTCCGCTATATATTGTATGTACAATATGCTGCTGTTAATCAAACGGTATATGGCTACGTAAGACCCGGAAAAAATACAAAATCAACACATAATACAGCAAATAGTATTCCTTCAAAGTTTCATTATTGACAGAGTACGCGTTTGACTCAAGCATGTGAGCAAACTTAGGATGCAAAACTTTGCAAACTCTTTACGTTAAATACACTATTTAACTGGCTCAGTTTTTGAAAGAGGAACTTCAACATTTATGAATTTCTTGTTACAAGGTATAGTGTGATTAAAAACATCACAGTTGTGTTCTTTCTCTAATTAACAGCAACTTTTTTTTTACAAAACATCTTGGGATTTCTTTGGAATATTATGTGGAATTAAGTCTGCAGTATATACAATATATAGCGGAAATTCCCGAGTTGTGTTTCTTTTGGGTTTCAGTATATGGTGCAGCTCATTAAGGTTCGTATCCTGTACACCACAAACACTGGTAAAGGCTAGGCAAATGGCATTTTCATAACAACTGATTCACCTTAGATGCGTGTATGCCATCATCATGATCATTGAACAGTATTTAATGCATACCGCAGAAGGTTATCCGTGTTTTACATGGGTGATGGAAAGCCTGATCTTACACATGAGGGAAAATAAAAGTCGCGCGTTGATATCAACAATGACAGTTGTCATTTTGTAAATAAATATGCAAAACGTTAGTAGTTGGCGACGTCAACGCGCAGAATGTAAATGATATGCAAGAAAAAGAATCAATCATGGGTATCTGGTTCAGATAGGGAAATTCCAACACTCGGTATAACTGTTTTAATCGGAACCTCGGCAGAGCCTCGGTTCCGATAAAAACAGTTATACCTCGTGTTGGAATTCCCGATCTTCACCGGATACCCATGAACGATTCTCATAGTATTGCATATCGGATAAGAGTTTCCACGTTTTACCATGTTTACATGAGTACTGGAAAATCAGATAAAAGTCATGCACGTCAATAAATGGCAGTTGCATGCTGTCAGTGTTTAAAGAGATTACCTTCGAAAAGATAATGTGCCAATAATGCTATGATCGACATTATTTTCTCAGGTTGACATAATTCATTGTCACCCTCACAGGAATATAATATTTAGATTATATACATGTATTTCTGATCTTTAACAAATGCCTATATAAAAAGCGTCTTATAGTCAAAAAAATGCAATCCAGACCAAACTAATTTTAAAGACAGATTGTTTTATTTAGCAGTGCCTTTATTAGAAAAGATTTAGTATATGTTAGTCAAACTTCCTAATTACCCACCTAAGAATATGCTAATAATAGTCTCATTGTGTATTTGTCGATAAACAGTTGTATTTCTGGAGAATAAAGTATCACAAAACTAAATAAATCGTCTGCTTTGATCGCATGAACAAATGTTAATGCTTTTAAGGCAATGTGTATTCTTTGAAATCAATTATAACATATATACAACTGAGTACTCAGGCATTTTATTAATTATCATTACGTGGTCTCGTCTTAATTCCATTAATCGATGGGAAGGATTATATTAGCAGGATTTTATAATGGTTATTTCGACAATAAAACATTTTTTACTGAAAAATTGCTATAACCTGTTTAAAATTACCTATTAAATGTTCTGCAAACTTTTTAAGACGAAATTAAGGTTTAATTTCATACCACAGCCACCCCCGTTTTCGTTTCTTGGAGGAGGGGTTGAATGGGGTATGGAAGTTAATACTCGGACCACGTAATGATATCTTTTATTTTTGCTTACAAATAGTGTAGGCTGACCTGTGTATTATTCCAACGTTGTGAATATAGTGAACGGCGGTTGAAATCTGCAATCCGAGGGGTTTCGTTTCGTTTTCACTCAATCTTGATCTATAAATACAAATACCAATGGTATTATCTTTGCGACGAAAAACACATTTTGTAGAAAAATCTTTAAATATAAACATTTAGAATGTATGTAGTTTGAAGGGCTATATAAATGACAAATCTGAAAACATTGTATTGTATGAATATCTGGCGTGTTCAAAGCATTATTAGACAAACATACATTATTGTGTAAAAAAGAATATTGTTGCAATATAAAGTTAATTGTATATATCAGTTACTGCGTTTCCGTTTCAACAAACATTTACAATATATGAATTACCTAGCATGTGCTACAAATGTCGTAAATCACCATTCAACCAAACAAACAAAATAGATCAAATGTATAGTAAGATCACATGTAACTCCTGAATTGCAGTTGGAGTCGCAATATATCAAGCGAAATATGCCTATAAAACAGCTTAAAGTATTTTGTTATTTCAACTTGACCTATTGATTAAAACATTTAATAGATAAAATTCAAGTTAAAACATTCATCAAAGCACTTCAAACATCACATAGAATGCATGTTACTGCATGTCATCACATACAAATTGTTTGAAATTTAAAAGAAAAAGTCAGATTGATGTTACTTCATCAGAGAAAAATGAAAGATTTTACGATAAATTCTGAAATCGGTACGATTTCATATCACCACCGCGAAAGTAACTATACCTTTTAGTCAAATACTCTTTAAACGTTTCGCCATCAGCCAGTTCCATGACTAGATAGTAATTCCCAGAGGTTTCCATGACATCAAAGAGTCGCACTACATTTTTATGTTCAAGCTGGCGGAGTGCTTTTGTCTCGCGGATGAATCTGCGACGGGCATCCTCTCTTTTTAAAATGGTCTTCTTCGGTAAAACCTTGATTGCAACCTATTAAAAATGTATCACTTTATATAAATTTTCTTCAAATTTTAATGTGCAGCAAGTTTAAATTACCCAAAATATTGCATTTTATTGGTTGAATATACCTATACATATAAACCTATAGTGAAATATTCGCAACAATATACACTATAATAACACGCTAACATGCGGCCTATTATATATTTTCCTTCATGAACATTTTTTTTATTGGCATTGTCACCTCTTTTGGACCCCTTCTTTTATAAAGATATTGATAACAATGATAAAACAACCCGTCAACACGTCATTATGAAAATGACTGAAAAGTCCAACTACTTATAAAACAAACATTTAATATCGTATTAATCGCGTGGTATTGTGGTGTTATTTATCAAATAATGTATGATGCTGAGATGCATATAACATATTCCAGTCCATAAACTTGCTTATTGCATACGCATTTACAAGCTCCGTTTACTTTCAAAGTAGCAGAAAACGTCAAAATTCTCTCATATTGACATGATCGTAGTAAAGTCGTATTGGGTGTGTAATATATACGTGTTCGTGATTGGTGCAATTTTCTGTTTATGTCAAAGAAAGTATGTCACATGATGTAAACAATGTTGATTTCATTGTAAAATTCCCACGGTATAACGAATATTTTTGGTGAAAATTAAATGTTAAAACCTATTGTTTCATTCTAATTATTCGTTTATACTAGTATATTAAAAATGCTTTCTTTTGCGCATACATATTGTGTTTCTAAAGTCGCGCAATATTGTTACGCTGAATCCCACTGAATGTTGAAAGTGTCGATTCTTACGGATGGAGGTCGGTATACAGTACTGGTTCCACCCAGGAAAAACGGGGTGGTCTGCCACTACCACAAGATTCCCGACTGTTAGATATGGCCTAACATGTGCTAAACATGACATAACACACCACACCAAACTTTGAAAACCTCGATGAGCTACGCCCATCTCGATGTTGATCGCTGAGGCCGGACTATCTATTACATATTATGTATTTGATAACAATACGAAGTATATTTATTTTGGCACAGAACTAAATATTCGTAAACTTTGATAATAGCCTTCTTTTTTTGTTCTACATTGTTGTTTATTTGTTTTTTTGCGTGCGAATAAGTAATTAATTAGGTAAGTCATTAAACAAAGCTCATTCCCAATTATAGTATGTTCTAAAAGGACATTGAAACAGTCAATGATTTCGGACAAACAGTTCATTGCTTTATGTTTTAAAAATGCACTGAAACGGTCAATGGTTTCGGAAGAACCGTTCATTGCTTACATAGTAGATATACAAAAGTATAGGTATATTATGTCGGACATCGTCTTGAGAGGTTTGCACAATATATGACGTCACTGTGATTTAGCCCAGATGTATCCATATTACGTTGTAGACGGCTGCTGACATTTCCTTAATTAATCATTTAATTGAAAATAACACCCGTCAGAATGACTGGTGTACTCTAGCTTCCAGTTATCGGAAGTTAGCGTACGGCAGACAGTTGACATGGACATGTTACAACTGAAGTGTGGGCTCATCTCGTTGGTTGATTTAAAAACCTCGATTTGTATATCAAACAACTCGATGACACCATACTCTATTACTTAAACATGTAAATTGTGTCATTGTACTGTACTACATTAGGCTCAAGTTCCAGAGTCCCGAAACTGGTGCACTTTTGCTATTCCGCTCTTCAACCTTGTGAAGGAGCGGTGTTATTCCGATATTCCACAAAGCAGAGGAGAGATGCTATTCCGATATCCTACAATGTAGAGATCGGCGATATTCCGATATCGTACAATGTAGAGGATCGGTGTTATTCCGATATCCTACAATGTAGAGGAGCGGTGTTATTCCAAAAGTCTACAATGTAGAAGAGCGGTGTTATTCCGATATCCTACAATGTAGAGGATCGATGTTATTCCAATATTCTACAATGTAGAGATCGGCGATATTCCGATAACCTACACGATATTCCGATAAACCTACAATGTAGAGGAGCGGTGTTATTCCGATATCGTACAATATAAAGGAACGGTGTTATTCCGATATTCTACAATGGGCTTGAGTTCCAAATTAAAAAAGTAAAGCGACCATGACTGGGTCCTTTCAAACTCTGAAGGATATTCAGTACATGTAGGGGATCGATGTTATTCCAAAAGTCTACAGTGTAGAGGAACGGTGCTATTTCGATATTCTACAATGTAGAGGATCGATGTTATTTCATTATTCTACAATGTAGAGGAGCGGTGTTATTTCGATATCCTGCAAGTAAAGAAGGTGTTATTTCGATATCCTACAATGTAGAGGAACGGTGTTATTTCGATATTCTACAATGTAGAGGATCGGTATTATTCCGATATTTACAATATAGAGGAGCGGTGATATTCCAATATTCTATAATGTAGAGGAACGGTGTTATTCCGATATTCTACAATGTTGAGTAGAGGTGTCATTCCGACATCCTGCAATTTAGAGGAGGGAGTAATTCCGATAGGAGAGGTGTTATTCCGATATTCTACACTGTATATGGACGGTGTCATTCCGATATTCTACACTGTAGATGAACAATGTTATTCCGATATTCTACACTGTAGAGGAACGGTGTTATTCCGATATTCTACACTGTATATGAACGGTGTCATTTCGATATTCTACACTGTAGATGAACGGTGTTATTCCGATATTCTACACTGTAGAGGAACGGTGTTATTCCGATATTCTACAATGTAGAGGAGGGTGATATTCCGACATTCTACACTGTAGATGAACGGTGTTATTCCGATATTCTACACTGTAGAGGAACGGTGTTATTCATAGTCTACACTGTAGAGGAACGGTGTTATTCCGATATTCTACAATGTAGATGAACAGTGTCATTTCGATATTCTACACTGTAGAGGAACGGTGTTATTCCGATATTGTACACTGAAGAGGAGGGTGATATTCCGATATTCTACAATGAAGAGGAACGGTGTTATTCCGATATTATACAATGTAGAGGAGTTTTGATATTCCGATATCCTACAATGTGGAGGAACGGTGTTATTCCGATATCCTACGCTATAGAGGAGTGGTGATATTCCGATATCGTACAATATAGAGGGGTTGTTATTCCGATATCCTACAATGTAGAGGAACGGTGATATTCCGATAACCTACAATGTAGAGGATCGGTGTTATTCCGATATTCTACAATGTAGAGGAGTTGTGATATTCCGATATTCTACAATGTTGTGGACATATCCTACAATGTAGAGCAGTGGTGGTATTCGGATATTCCACAAAGTAGATGAGCGGTGTTATTCTGATATTCTACACTGTAGAGGACCGAAGTCCAAAAGTGAACACTTTAATGCCATAACAGTCAAACGAATATGTCAGGTATCAAACTCACCTTTTCTCCGGTTTCCACATGTTTGCCTAGTCTAACTTTAGAAAACGACCCTTCACCGATAGTCCGTCCAATGATATATTTTCCAACTTTTTTTCTAGAATCTAGAGGAATAAACTGTTCTCTAAACAAGTCATCAAAAGTCATGTCCCTGAATTGTAAGCACAGCGTGTCCTCTCTGTTTACCGGAGCCATGATCTCACTTCTCTGTAGAGATGTTTTTGTTAATGTTTCGGTTACCTTTTCGGGATCGGACATATTAATGTGTCCTGTTATTTGGAACTTTAAACGTCCGCTCCACTAAAGTTGTATATAAAGTTAACCATGTTTGATGAATATTATCCGCTCTGTGTATATCTATCATAACACATATTCATCTTGCAAAGTGTCTTTCTTTGATATATCACATAATTGAGCCGTTCAGTGTTATTTATTAAAATTTATAAGCCCATTCATTGTTCACTCGCTACCGTTGCAATTCATAAATATTTATTCCTGGGTTTATTTCCGTACCTGGCCCTTAAAAGTTTATCGTTTAAGTACACAATTTCAAGTTGTGTCACTCTACGTTACCACTTGCAACTTTAAGATCTGACACATTGACTTAAACCCTTGGTGTAAAGATAAATCTGTCAAATCAGATAAACTCTGTAAAATGTCCATAATATATAGAATATACTGACTATATGCGCGAAGAATTAATTGATCATTTGTATCAACGACATATTCGCAATGATATATACACAAGTCAACACAAGCTTGATCTACTGTTAATAAATTAGACCTAGTAGTAGTTAACGCGAAAACGTACTCATCCATCGCATACCTTATACAGACGGGTCATTTACTTGATATGAGGTGTCAGGTATCACAAACATTTAATAAATGACAAACTTGTAAAACGATTGAATACATTATTTATACATTTAAATGTTACACAGAATGATAGACTAGAGGCGCACCTGAAATGTAATTAGGCGGTGATTTTGCATTAAATATAAAGGTCGCATCGCGTTATGACACGTAGTCGTTAAATGATAACAGATAAACCAAAACAATGACACATTTTGACATGACACAAAATGCATAAAGCGTGTGTGCGAAAAAGGGTGTACAACCGTGCATCCATTTGTACGTGATCAGTGGTCCGTGAGCTGTACGTGGTCCGTGTCCGTATCCGTGTCAGTGAAAAATCGGTTATATATAGAAAAAATATTCCGTGTCTGTGTCCGTGTCCGCGTCTGCGACGAATCGAACAATGTGCGATTTTTGACGGACACGGATGCACTGACGCGGATACTGACACGGATCACGTACAAATGGATTCCCGGCTTAGCTCGCTATTTAGCCCCGCTTTTTTAAATGACAGTCATTGAACA
This sequence comes from Cyrtodaria siliqua, assembly GCA_037043455.1. Taxonomy (NCBI): domain Eukaryota; kingdom Metazoa; phylum Mollusca; class Bivalvia; order Adapedonta; family Hiatellidae; genus Cyrtodaria; species Cyrtodaria siliqua. The sequence continues at coordinate 166,234 of JAWPHD010002101.1, read as the reverse complement.
TGCATTTGGCAATAATAAAAATAAGGCTCAAGCTATACATAGTATCCCAAACAAGGCAAGCGTCTCCGTGGCCTAGTGGTTAACGACGTTACGTTGTAAACCTTCGCCTCTCACCGCTGTGGGTTCGAATCCCACTGGGAACTCGACTTGTAAGTGAGTAAGTGTCGTTTCTTACGGATGGCGGGAGGTGTACAGTACTGGTTCTACCAAGGAAAAGTGGGTGGTCTGCCTCCACCACAAAAAAAAATCGACCGTCATATATAACCTTACATGTGTTGAAAATGACGTAAAGCAAACCAAACAAGGCAGGATGCGTGTGAGTGACTTATTTCAGGGATATTAAAATGGTAGTTTAATGTAATATAAAGTATATGTATATATCTACTTGTGATATTCATACTGATAAGAAAATCTTGACACTTACCAATATGTTACTTAAAGGGACACACGTATTACGTGGTCCGAGTAATAACTTTCATACCCCATCCAACCCAGTCTCCAAGAAGCGAAAACGGGGATGGCTGGGATATGAAAAACCTTAATTTCGGCTTAAAAAGTTTGCATTTTGTAAAACTAAAACATTTACTAGGTAGTCTTAAACAGGTTAGCGCATTTTTCAGTAAAACAATGTTTTTAAACGTGTTTTATTGTCGAAATATCATTCCTAAAATCCTGCTAATATAAGCATTCCCATCGCTTTATGGAATTAAGCCAGGACCACGTAATTTGCAATATTGCAGTTTTTATCAAACCCTACAATTAGCACATCGGTTTATTAATCCAGTATCATTTTGACTTTAAACCTGCTTGCATATATACTGAAAGGAAAAAGAAACGCATAATCAAAAAAAGCCTATACTACACTATTATATACATCTAATCCCACGTAATATTCCAGATATATCTCAACGTCTTTTATACAAAAAGGGGCTACAACTAATGACAGAAAGGACAACCCTGTCATGTAGTAGAACTTTTAATCAAAGTATTCTTTGTTACACGAACTTCATAAATGTTGAAGTTTCGCTTGAAAAAGTCGAGCCATTTCAGTATTGTGTTTAATGTTTAGAGATTGCAACGTTTAAAGCCTAAGTTTGCTCACCTGCTTGAGCCAAATGCGCATTCTGTCGATAATAAAACGTTAAACTGTTAACCACAGGTGTGTTCGGTGCTGTTTAAACCTTCTTTCCGAAAGGACAGACCTAATGTCGCCCTCTATCATTCGATCAGCAGTAGCATATTAAACATACAATATATAGCGGAAATACTCATTATGCGTTTCTTTTTCCTTTCAGTATAATTAAATAAATGTTTGAGTTTTTTCTTCGTTATTCTACCAACAATGTAGTCCCGTGTGGTTCCGGGGGCCCCGTTTGGTTACGGGGCAAAGACCAAACGGGGCAAAGAATAGGGCCACTGCAGATTAGTCGGAGGGGAAGGCAGAGTGATAGAATCCCTCCCCCCACTCTCCCCAAATTCATGTTCATTTCATCATTTTTTGTTGATGCTCATTAAAGGTCTTCATCATGACCCCTGCATTGTTTCAGGTGCCATCTCGCTTATATCACTAGAGCAGTGGCAGAAAAACTATAACGTGGCTCCAGCGTAAATGGGGTGTCTACAATAGAATTTGCAGCAACTCTGCATTTCAGGGTGAGAAAGTTCTAGGCCCGTTCTCCATATGTTATCTCGATGTACATGGAGGATGAGCCTGGCATGTTCATTCCTGTTAGGCGTCATAATTATAACCTTTCATGTGTTGGTGCGTCTTAAAACCCCAATTCAATTCAATAAAAAATAGTAGTGGTGCAGTAATATCAAGAATTAGTGATATGCAAAGCTTTTTTGTTTTAAACTGTTCTAATAATTACTATTTATGACTGAACAAGTGACAGTTATGTAGAAAAGCTAAGGGAAAGCCGTGAGTTTTTAAAATATCAAGATTGCCATGTGTCCCATTGAATTGCGCAACAACGCAGTCTTACTTTGAAGAACGTGTGTCGTTCATTTCTCCTGACTGACCTTAATTACCTAATAATGTGTCACCCTCCAACCGTAGGGCAAAGCGGAACTATAACATCCGTCCGTTTGTTCGTCCCGAAATATTGTTAAAAGTGACGCCAAACCCCATAATAAAACGGAATAAGTAGCAGCCAAAAATGTTTTAACAAATATGTGACGCTCACTTTCTCATACATGTATCAGAATATCGGCCACCGACTCCAAGTCTCTTACCGGTCATCGGTTTCCATGATTGCCATTTGTTATCCCGATCGCCGCTTGCACGATGTGGTATGGCCATCAACAAATTAGAAATTAGTGTATTGCCAATTAACTTACTTAATAAGACAAGCTTGAAGAAGCAGCATCTCGGTTTATTAAATTAGTATAATTTTGACTAACATAGGTGTATATAATTATAAAATGTATCTTTCTGTATTATCAACAATTAATAATATCCATAAGTAATAACGCTTTGAACTATTTTGTAAGTATTAGTATGATTTGCAAATATGTAAGTTATTCAGACAAACAAACGGATTGCCGTACGTCCCTATAAACTCCCGATTACAATAAAATATGAAGTATTATTTTTTAAGGGATCAGTTTGAAGTGTGAACTCTTAATAGAGTAGTACAGTGTGTAAATATTTAAGTTTTAAGTAGAATGTATGAACATGTCCCCACCGGTCTTTCGTAGTTTGTTTGGAGTGTTCAAGTCTCAAACAAATATTTAGTGAGTAAGTAGAAACACTAAGTTCAATACCGATGTATTTGTTTATTATGGTTTTGATCCTGATCTGCGGAGCAAATATTTCTTAGGTTAATTTCTTTGTCACTGAATATTTAACAATATCACTAAAAAAATACAGGTTTATTCTTAAGAAAACAAAAAATAACGGCACGTCGGGATACATTTTAAATGTATTTTATTTAATGATGATATGATGATCGCGATGATTATATGATGACAATGATAATGATGAAGGTAATGATAATAATGATAAAGATGATGATGATAGTGATGGTGCTGATAGTGGTGCTGATGGTGGTGCTGATGTTAAAGCTGAAGTTGGTTGTGGTGAATTGAATTGAATTGGGTTTTAAGGCGCACCAACACATGAAAGGTTATATGGCGCCTGTAACAGGCATGAACGTGCCAGGCTCATCCTCATGTACATCGAAATAAAATATGGAGAATGGGCCTAGGACCTTCTCACCCTAAACTGCAGAGTTGCTGCAAATTCTATTGTAGGCACTCCATTTACGCTGGAGCCACATTTATTGTTTTTCTGCCACTGAGCTTAGTGATGGGAGCGAGATGGCACCTGAAACAATGCAGGGGTCATGATGAAGACCTTTAATGAGCATGAACAAAAAAGACAAAATGAATATGAATGTGGGGTGGGGGTGGGGGGTGGGGGGTGGGGGTGGGGGGTCCTACCCCTCTGCATTTGACGGTGTGTTTGCAGTGGTTGTATTCTACCCCGACAACCACACGGGGTTGGTTGTGGTGGGGATAAGGATGAAGAAGATGAGGTGATTCTGCTGCTATGGATGATGAGGAGGAGAGAAAGAGGAGGATGGTTAGGTTATTGCTTTTGTTGTTGTTGTTTTTTGTTTGCGCGCGTGTGTGTGTGTGTTTTCTGTTGTTCCTGCTGCTTATATTAATAATCTTGCTTAATATGGTTCTTGTGGAGACGGGGATGCAATATTCAAACATTTTTCCTAGTTGGAACCTCAACATACATTACACCTCTAAACATTAAATACAAGATTATAACGAATCAAATATTTTCACAGATATACAAATGAAATCCATTTCTACCGGCAGTTTAAGCCTCTTCAAAGTCAACAGTTAATTGTTAAAGTTAATGCAGTGTGCTAATCTATTATTATGAAGAGTATACAAAAAAAATGACGTAAATATACTGACGGTCAATGAAAACGCACCATAGGATTTTATGGCTGTTAAATTGTATTTATAATGTATCTTATAATACAAAGTGCATATTTTTAAATTGAAAGATATTGCAAACACTGATTGTCTCAAAATTCCTAAACGTGGTGTATAGTGTTCAATTAAACGGGTAGAAAACAGAAGTTACACATCTTAGCACCGGGTATGTCCTACCGTTTTACCGTTCCTAGGAAATCATCTCGACGTCACGTTATTCCATCAAGATAACGTCACTTGTAACTATAGCTGAGAGTGGCCTCGCGTTACCTTGCTGGAATAATGTAATGACGGGATGAATTTCTAGGAATGGTAAATGTCCAAACATATGCGGTATTAAAATATCTTTACTTTTGTTTTGTTTACATTAAACATCAAGTGTAGGAATTTTGAGACGGTCAGTGTTTGTAATTGTTAATTAATATGCTTTTATTTAAAAAATATGCACTTTTTATTATAAATTACTTTAGCAAGAAAATGTAACACCCATATAATCTAACGGTGACTTTTCACTGATCGCCAGTATATAGCGGAATACACACACCAGATTAACCTGATATAAAGTGGACTTAGTGAATTATCCTTGATGTGACGCCCGCTTATGTATTATATAGTACCGCTTATCATCAAACAGCTGAATAGATTCGTCCCTGACGAACCCTGTACTTTAAACTCAATCGCGTAATTTGTCAACATTTTACACAGAGTATGTAAATAACAAAAATGTAATTACTTATTTATCAAACAGGTAACCAAATATACAAACACAAATGTAATGAAGATATTTAACAATAATATTTCCATCTAGTTATTTAAACTTGCCGCATGAGGAGTTATTTGAGACAGTTTGTTTGAACCATTGTGACGTCTTCAATGGGTTATAGTTACATCCTTTAAGTACGACCACTGTATAGATACGTTTCAGTACATATCCATTAACATGTTCAGGCTTAAGGGCGGGTAGGTGGTTGGGTGGGGATGGTGGCGAGGTTAAAGCAGACATTTTCAAGAAGAAATTAAAAAAATATATTTACATTTCATAATACGGTATAGTATCAATCAGTATATGACGTTATAAGTTATAACCGTTTTGTCCAAATTCACCATGAATGAAAACGGGCATACAATTAACTACTGCTTAGCCTTTGATAGAAAATATTATAGTACAAAGGAATGTCTTTGTAAATGAACGGGCATTTTAGGCTTATTGATTGTGGTTAGGCCTTTTGGAATACCCCCACCCCCACCACCACCCCACACCCCACATGTATACTAGTATACCTAATGCATTATGTAAGAGTTAGATAGATCCGTCCCGATCTGAAACTCTTAGACAGATCCGTCCCGATCTGAATAACAGTAAAATTATATTATTTTATTAATTTGCCACCTCATTACAAAAGTTTAAACTCAATCGCGTACTTTGTCGAACTGTACATAGAGTATGTATATAAAAAAACAAAGTTAACTCTAATTCCCCAAACAGGTAACAAAGTGACACAAACAGAAAAGTATAGAATATGTTTAAATTGACTATTTCCATCCAGAGATTCAATATTGTCGGTAAGATAAATTGCTTCATTTTACTGTGTACATTCTGAAACCATTGTTATGTCTCGAATGTTTAAATAAGGTTACTGTTTTTTATTGCCACCACTCAGTGCATAGATGCGCTGAAGTACTTAGAAATTGGATAAATCATGGACATGTTTAGTCGTATTGGTGATATTTGTCTAAAAGAATCATAAAATGAAGAAATAAATCCAATTTACATGTCATATAATTTAAAATCTAGTATTGCTATTATAACATTGTTGTTGAAATATCAAATTTGAATTCACCATAACGGAAAAAGAGCGTAAAATGCTAAAATAACCATGAAGCGTAACTTAGGATAACATATATAAATGTACAAAATCAGTTTCTTGTAAATATAAAGGGGTCATTTTAGGCAAAACAAAAGTAATTTCTTATTTACCAAACAGTAAACAAGTATGCAAACAGAAATGTGAAAACAGATGTTAAATGTAATATGTCGTTGATAGTTGCTGACAAAGTGTATGCATAGATTCGAATGTTTGTAAACGATCATCAGTGATCCAGTAAAACCTAGTCATACGCTTCTTATACATACAACAACAAAATCGAATAGAAATTGGCTGTTTTTCCAACAAAAAAGGATGGACTGCTTTTTATTAGAACTACATTCGACTACACCGCGGAGGTTTACATGCAATTGGTGGTGGTAATCCTTGATGCGTTATTTGTGATTAAGAGTTATCTAATATGTACATTCTAAAACCATTGTTATGTCTCGAATGTTTAAACAGACTTACCGCATGCGCTTAATTGCGACCACTGCATAGATACGTTCAAGTGCATAGCCATTGACATGTTAAGGGTTTAATGGATCTACATCAGGCTTTTTCAAGAAGAATGTTTAAAAAAAGTCCAATGCATAATAAAAATGTCTGATCATTCAAAACATGGTATTATAACCATTTGTTAAGGTATGCAATTAATGGAAACCGGTCGTAAAAACGCTTAAATTAACCATGGTGCGTAAACAAGGAAATCACATATTACTGCGTAAAATGAGTTTTCTTGTACATAAGGGAACATTTAACGCTCGTTCATTCTGTTTAGCCCTTAAGAAAAGAAATTATAGTTATTGGTCATTGTTAAGTCGCACCCAAAGATCCTACCGAAAAGCGTGAGTTATCCACTTTAAGTTAGTTGGGCCTTGTACGTTCTTAATACTCTTCAGACACTGAAATAGCCAAAAAGATTAATCTGGTGGATCGTACATTGTGACAAATGTTTCTTTTTCTGTTTTCAGTCCATCGTAAAAATATTAAAGAAAAACACATGTCGAAACGCTGTTATATTGTGTTTATATTTTTAAGTACATATTTTTAATACACAAAATAACACTGGGTGATACTACAAGAATCTTTCATGGGTTTCCGGTGAAGATAGAGAATTCCAGCTCGAGGTATAAGTGTTTTTATCGGAACCGAGGCTCCGCCAAGGTTCCGATTACAACACTTATACCGAGGGTTGGAATTCCCTATCGGAACCGAATACACGTGATAGATTTTTTTCTTGCATATCAGAGATGATGCCGCCAGCTACTAACGTTTGCATGTGTTCCTGCATACCGGATGTTGGTGCGCGTATATTTTATCTCGACCCTAGGGTCGAAAACATTTATTTTTTGTTGAGATTGAAATTTCTTGCTTACCGGACACGGATATCTGTCATTTTACCGGGGCTAGATTATAAGAATCTTTCATGGGTATCCGGTGAAGATAGGGAATTCAAACCCGAGGTATACGTGTTTTTATCGGAACCGAGGCTCTGCCGAGGTTCCGATAAAAACAATTATACCGTGAATTTTATATCGACCCTAGGGTGAGATGGAAATATCTAGACCCGGTAAAATGACGGATACCCTTTTCTTGCATACCGGACAATGATATCCGTCGTTTTACCGGGGTTAGATATTTCCATCTCACCCTAGGGTCCAGATAAAATTCACGCGCGCCAACATCCGGTATGCTGGAAAACATGCAAACCGTTAGTAGCTGGCGGCGCCAACGCACACAATTTTTCTAATATGCAAGAAAAAGAATCTATCATGGGTATTCGGTTCAGATACGGAATTCCAACCCTCGGAATAAGTGTTTTAATCGGAACCTCGGCAGAGCCTCGGTTCCGATAAAAACACTTATACCTCGGGTTGGAATTCCCTATCTTCACCGGATACCCATGAAAGATTCTTATAGTCCGGTATGCAAGAAATTTCCATCTCACACTATGGTCGAGATAAAATTCACGCGCACCAACATCCGGTATGCAGGAAAACATGCAAAACGTTAGTAGCTGGCGGCGTCAATGCACAACATGACTCTGATATGCAAGAAAAAGAATCTATCATGGGTATTCGGTTCAGATAGGGAATTCCAACCCTCGGTATAAGTGTTTTAATCGGAACCTTGGCGGAGCCTCGGTTTCGATAAAAACACCTATACCTCGGGTTGGAATTCCCTATTTTCACCGGATACACATGAAATATTCTTATATTCTTACACTACTCTACGTATCGGATGTTCGAATCCGTCTAGTCCATGTCCGTGTACGTTATTTTAGAACTTCTGAATAAATCTTTAACTTAAACAAGAGGCCCAACAAGGATTAGCGATGCTCTACCGGGGAAACTGGAGCATGCATTCTTTCAATTAGTTTTAATTTTTAATAAACCAAGCATCATAATTATACTGTTACCGGTAAGCAGCATCAGAGAACATTTTTTGTTGTTCAACTAATGTTCCCCTTTTACCACACTTCGTTCAAGCATAATTGCTGGGCATGACATGAACATTGCCGGACATGACATGAACATTGCATGACCTCGAATTTCGTAACCGACACACCGTCTATACATACATCAATATTGTAAGCGGTCCAGACATAAAACATGCATGATATTGGCACCTAATCTTGATTATAAACAACAAAACAAGACATTTGGTCAGTAACACAACACATACATCAGTACTGACGTTTGACGACTGAGTTTGAAATTTGAACCCATCGCTGAGTTCGACAATCGACCTTCAACCCTGAGTTCGACATCCAGACACAGCCCAGAATCAATGTCGAACCCAACACCGAGTCAAATATTCGAACACCAGTCCTGAGTTCAACACTCGAACGTAACAGCTCCGAGTTCGACATTTAATCAAAGAGCTCATTTGTCGACCCTAAGCCACGAGTTTTGTATTCAAATCCCCGTCTCGAATAAGGTATTCGAACACAGCCATGAGTTCGATATTAAAACTCAGCACAGAATTCATATGTCGATTATCAGCCTCGAGTACGGTATCCGAATCCTAGCTCTGCATTAGATATTCGACATCCAGCCCCGTGTTGGACTATAATCAAGTTCAGATATTAACCCTCAGGTTCGCCATTTGAATTCCAGCCGATACGTTGATTAAGGCACAACGTACAAATACATTGTTTCCACATTTAAATAACGGAGGGCTTCAAGCGAAAAAAAGCATAGGCTATATTTCGGGTACATTCCTACAAACGACATAGCGTCGTCGATTATATCGCAGGTAAGGTAAAATTGATCTGTGTAGGGTCAATCAAGAAAACTCCAATAAACGCAATTTGTGAAATTCGTATATATAACATACCACTGTTTGTGAACCTATCAACTTAAACTGTGTGCAATACATTAAAATAATATGCTGTAGGGTAAATGACTGACTATCAAACTTCTATCAAACTTTGAGATAAGAAAACGTTTAATTTACGATATGATAGCAAGGAGATTCGTCCTTAATTTATAAATTGATTTATTTTACATCCATTACAGCGGGTAAATGGATATAGAATATATACTAAAGGAAAAAAGAAACGCAACTCGGGAATTGCCGCAATATATTGTATGTATAATATGCTGTTGTTAATCAAATGGTACAGGGCTACTCTAGGCCATTTCTTTCAGACCAAAGATTAAAACTCAAAGGTTATCCCTTCAAAGTGTCAATATTGATATATTACGCGTTTGGCTCAAGCAGATGCGCAACGTATGATGTAACATTTGGCAATCACTTTTCATTAATTACAGTACTAAAATGGCTCATACTTTCAAAGCGGAACTTCCGCATATGAATTTCGTGTTACGAAGTGTACTGTGAATGAAGTCTATACAACAGCACAGTTTTGCCCTTTCTCAAACTAGCTGCAACCCTTCTCTTACGAAACATATGTGTTAAATTATATAGCAGAAATTCCCGAGATGTATTTCTTTTTTTCCCTTTAGTATATACATTTGGGTAAAACGCCTAAATTTAAAATGAAAGGAAAACGTCTGTTTTTTCTATATTTCTGATTTAGATTTACTTTTTAGTTGTATAATAATTATGAAAATGTCTGAAATTATTGCCCTATAACTTTGATCGTTAATAGCCTATTTTGCACCAATATTTACATATTTCATTTATCCTTAGAAGTGCCAAACTTTAACAAGTTAACTTAATTGATGATTACTTATTGACTTTTGTCTCTAAAGTGTTTTATAACAGCAAATATGCATATCTCAGTTTATTGCGACAGTATGAATTGTTTGTTTCAAAAACACGCTTAATTTGGTCAATAAAGATTCATTTTTTCTGAGAGGTATTAGGCTTAATGATCCTTTGTGTATTGCAAAAGGCACCAAATCATATATGCATGCTTATATGACATATCGATAAGCCTGGAAAAAAATAAAATAATGTAAAATACATGAGCTGAGAAAATTGAATTTGAACAGAAAATGATTCTTTACTACCTAATGCACTGTACTAAACAAGTCACACAGCTTTATACACATCGCTATATGGAAACGTTAGTATGGTCTTGATGCGGGAGATTTTTACTTGAGCACGATTTAAAACATATTATATGTTCAGAGTGACAGTATTGAATTGATATGTTATCAACAAAAACATAGCAAGATGACATACTGGTGGAGTGGGCACGGAGGTGCATGGGGATGTGTTGTAACTGGGATGTCGAAAAGGAAGGCACGGGACATCCCCAGTACTTGTAATAGTATATCTTCCCACATATGTATAGGACGAGGCCACATACGGGCGGAGTGATTAAGAAGGTGTATAGGGATGAGTTTGAACTGAGTTGTCGAAAAGGCGCTGGACATCTCTAGTTTCTAGTACTATACTTACCTACATACATGTATCTATATATACTGAACAATTTCCTAATTACTCACTTTTGTATCTTAACTATTTTCTTATTTTAAATATAACGTTATTTTAGAATTGTTGTGTGATAAGTATTTTGTTTTGACCCATAGTTTGTAAAACATTTATTTTTTGTTGAATATTGTTACATATTTTGAGAGTCAGTCTCCCTTTACAAGAAAACATGAAATGTGCTGATAAAACACATAACATGACTCCAAGTCCGCTTAAAGATATAAACTTCTTAAAATTGGTAGAAAGTAATATAAAAACATAAAAAGTTGGCCCATTTATTGCAGCTTTTCTGTAAGAAAATGAAACATGGATAATCCTAAATGATTTCCCTTTTAATCGAATATCGTTTGAAATTCAAGTAACTGTAATTCAGCGTTAACACTAAACATTTCGAAAATGTCTTTTTCAAACGCATTTGTAGCGGTAATGCTAGTAAAAGATGATGTTGAAATAATTTTAGCTTGCGTATTTTAGAATTAACAACATCGAAAGCTGCACTTATTCGAAGTACTTAACAATCTTACATACACAGTTGTATACGTGTTATAATTTATTTCTAAAAAAACACATCGGCTTGAAAGCTTTCAAATGTGTTCATACAATCAGAGAAGATATTTACACTCGTCATTTTGCAGTTTAAGCATATCTCTAATCAAGTGCGAAATACACGAAACAATGAGAATATTACTGACATATTCTTAGGAGGGTAGTTAGGTTTTTTGACTAGTATATTTTCTTTTTTATGGAAACATACCCTAATGGTATGATCATTTCATTGTGATGCCTGTTCATCTAATGGTGTCAGCTCATATATTAAGATAAGACTGTCATTAAACTATGTTCATTTTAACTGATGCCATCCATCAACAAAATGACTAAAATTTAATGATAGATTTTATTTGCGTGCTGGTCATGCATTTGTATAACCTATGTTTACGATGTACAGCAGGGTCCGTATTCATAAAACTTCTTAGCAAAATCTTGTCAAATTTTAGAAAAATGTTAAACACCATTTTCTATCGATTTAAGACGTTTTCTTAATATTGTTATAGTTATGGACAAATAAAGTCTACAGCTAAATACAGATGGTTTGCAATGTCCCTGAGAGGTTAATAAGGACATTTAAAAATATGTAAAAATCTTAAAGCTTGGCCTAAGTAACCTTTTTCACTCTAAGTTGCTTTATGAATACGGGCCCGGTCGATATAATTGTTTTCGAAAGAAAACCTTTACATTGCCAAGTAGAAGATACCACATTTATATTCCTTATTCAGAACACATTCCGTTTCGTCACAGTGGTTCAATAAATATGACTGTGCTTTTTTGATTTGCAAATGTTTTCACGTTTCTGTATTGGGATCTATTCTCAAAAGTATTAAAAAGTTGATTATATAAATAACACACGTTTATATATGACATATATGAGTAATATCAAGGGAGGGAATGGTTCTGTTCATACAGCATTCAATTTGCAAACAGTTATATTTTCGTAAAGAAAGAAAAAAACACAACCAATAACTACCAATACAATGTTATGACATCACAGACCCAGGGTCCGTATTCATAAAGCTTCTTCGCAATATCTTAACTTAAGTCAAAATGTATCAATTTTTAAACAACGTTTTCTATCGTTATAAAACTTTTTCGTTTAATTTAATAATGTTATTAATACACCCCACAGCTAAATAATTATCTTAAAATAGATGCTCTGTAGTGTCGATGAGAGGTTAATAAGGATATCTGAAATTATGTATTGACTTAAGTAATATTTTTTACATAAGTTGCTTCATGAATACGGACCATGAATACGGACCGTGGCGTCTCTACTATTAAAAAACATCCATTTTTAAATTATTAGGAGACTTAGACCATGGCAATATACATATTTAAACATTTAAAGAAACGAAATCCTCGTTCTCGTCAGGGTATTATTCAAATTAAAAGTAACCACTATTGATTTTAGATATAGTATTATAGCAAAAGAACGACTAAATATGGTATAAATTCATTCAGATACTCTTGTTGCAGTTTAAGGGGAATATCACCCTGTAGTCAGTTTAATCCCGATCATCGCCAACGCTTGAATTTAAATACACAGTTTGTCTTAAAAAAAAAAGCGTCTCAGACTTTCAAGACTATAGTAAGGACAGCTGGAATGGTCTTAAGTGTACATGTTGTGCGTGTGATGGGTAAATATGCCGTGTTGCGTGTTGATATCTGCACTGCTTTCGTTATATAGGTTAATTCATGTAATACTTATATGTACTGCTTTTGTTATGTAGGTTAATTACACTTCAAGTTAATGATGCGATATTTCTATGATGCGTCTAATGACTATATATTAATTAAATATTGAGCTTTTACGTGTATAAGAAATTATTTGAATATGTACTTGTGTCTGTACGTGTAGAATCATGTTTATAGTTTAGGTAGGTTAATGACGATTTGTGTCTGTGATAGGTTACGTATGTGATAAGTTACGATTTTGATAGGTTACGTCTGTGATAGGTTACGTCAGTGATAGGTAACGTCTGTGATAGGTTACGTCTGTGATTGGTTACGTCTGTGATAGGTTACGTCTGTGATAGGTTACTATTTTGATAGGTTTCGTCCGTGATAGGTTACGATTATGATAGGTGATAGGCAATTACTGTGGTCCTCGAATGCTACATTTTACATATTTTTGAATGCATGTGACTAATATATTATATATACGATTTTTTTTTAAGTTAACAATCGTATGTAAACTGCTGTGCTAATTGATTTATATCGAGTAATATGACCATAGACGAACCAAAGTCAGTAAGCCGTAGACACAGTTGATTTTTCACTAAATACAAATATCGTAAGCAATTAAAGATACAAAACACGTGTATAGCCTGCGGTCCTGCACAATTACATGAAAATATGATGTTAATTAAATGAACAAATAAACATATTAAATAAATATACATATATGGTAATTACTTTATATCAGATTTTACTGAGAAGCACAATATTTGAAACAAATTTTAAAGACTTTTTTTTCTAAGATTTCAGGAATTTTCCTTCGTGTACTATTGCTTAGTGTGAGAGAATATAAAATGTACATTTCACTGATTTTAAAATTATAATTTTGGCTTTGGTGTCATGAGCGAAGCAAACTTATTCAAACTGACGGTCGGCAATAATGTGTTTAAGCTATTAGGTATTAAATATCTTTAGATAGGACAAACAAGACAAATGTGGTATTCGTTTTATATTATATAGATCTAAACATTTTTACAGACATAGCAAGAAACATAAGCTAAAGAAAATATACAGAATGCAACACATAAGTACACAATTCCAACGTCATCTCGAGATATCTTGTTACGTGCTGGCGTTTTCCATTAGCATTTTCATTTTACTGATATTCATAATTTTGATAGAGCATCATCAAAAAAACTGACCAATCAGTGACCAGAAATAAGACATATCCAATACATTCTGGTAGGTGATAAACTCGGTCTTTATCATTGATGTTCAACCAAGTTCACTGTTAAAATTAAGGTATTTACAGTGTGATTCTTTTAAAACCCTGAATATTTCATGCACATTCATGCAAATTGATTCAATATATGTATCTTCTAAAATCAAAATCTTGAAAATTATCGTCTTTTTACTCTGCCAAAGATTTTTATTTTACTACAGAACCTAAGGATAAAAACCGAGTAACACAAATTTTATCACCTACTGAAAATAAAATAAAATCTCAACATCTCTGCAATGCAAAATTATGAATTGTAACTTAGGTAATTCAAAAGTCCCTCCACCTTACGACCGGTAATATATATTTTTAAAAATAATAATGGAATGGGTAGCTGAGGAAAACATGAAAATATTTAGATGAATATTCTAGTCTATTTTTTTCAGATAGGTTTTGTAAGAAAACGAGGAGAAATTATTAAGTGTTTAATTCTTGTACAACTTAATCTAAGGGAGTTAATTCGCCAGGTCTTATTCTTGTAACCGTCAATGGTTATTCCGAGACAATCTTACTGTTTATTACACATTTGATACTTATATAATCAATAAGTATGATATATTTAAATGTCGTCAATATGGTCTAACACGGAATATTTGTATATTTGACCATTGTCATAGATGATATTTGCGATCAACATGGTTCCGCTGTTGTCATGGTGTTGATGAGTGCGACCAACACCATTCCAAAAATGGTCAGTGTGTAACAGTATATTTAAGAGATAACCATGCTATTATAGTCAATCTTGGAATTGTATGTGAACGGTTTTACGGTCTAAAAATTTCCAAGCCACGGTTGTCTTCAGCTTTTTAATTTTAAGTTGACACCACTCTAATATGCTTATGAGTATGCTTCTCCATGACGTTTTGCGGGACCAAAAATATTGTAGGAAGTCCGAATTAGATTTCGAGAAGTTTTTATTTTTTTTAGTTTTGGCTACGTGTTTGTTGTTTTCGATTAGTTTGTTTGTTTGTTTGTTGTTTAACGTATACCTGGAACATGTTCAGGCTGTGTATAGCGTTCTTTGTTTTGTTTGTTTAAAGTGGAGGTAAACCATCCACTTATTTCTAGGTAGAACCAGTACTGTATACATCCGTACGAATCCACATTTTCTAGACAAGTCGAGCTCCCGGTGGATTCGAATCCGAATCATAGCAGTGAGAGGCGGTAACGTTTTAGCTGTGTCGAGTTGGCTGTAAGATCGGAGATCGACATTCAATATCGAGCTGGGTTTTCAATGTCGGTTTTCAATGTCGAGCTAGCTCTGAGCTCGATATTCGTTTAAACTGTATAACAAGTCATACTGAATATCGAGCTGAGTTTGAATTTCGAGCTGGCTCTGAGATCGAGATGCATTTCTCCCAGTGAATATGTTTGACCTAAGACCTAGGTCAATATGTAATAATAGATATAAAATTGAACAGGAAAAGTAATATTCAATGACGACAGGAAAAACTGGATCAATGAATTTCATACAATCATTGTGGGATGAAAAGATAACAATATTGATTGGATGTATGGGGAGACATTCTACGGTCGCCACACGGCACAAACAACACTATTGTGACAGTAAAAGTAGAGAAGAAGGTGTAAATCTCTGATACAACCATAATCCCGCTATTAAATTGTGTTTGAATATATGCATATTGGTAGAATGTCAAATATAAGTATTTCTTTCTACCGACTAAAACAATGTAAAGCATCCTCAAACTAATGAATGGAAATGGATTGAAGAAAAGGGCATATAATTTACCTTTGCGCCTTTTTCGCGTGAGTTCGAATGAATGAATGAATTTTTTTTTGCGGCACGTCGACACGTAAATAGGTCATATTGTGCGCAAAAACCGACGAAAGATGAAGAAATTAAGTAGTAATTAAAAATTAATGTAAATATATAAATATAAAACTATTAAAAAATAAGGGATGATATGGTAGTAATATAAACTATATATGCGTGAGTTCGAGGTTTCCATGACTAAAAGAAGCTGCTCAATACACATAGATTGTCCTATGTAGTGAACAGTTGTTAGATTACAGTTAAATAGTCATGCCAACAAGTATTGACGTAACCCAGATGTCTGTACGAGAAAATGTGTACAATTACAAAATGAATTTTGTCATGATATGGATACAAAAAACATTTCAATATTACACAAATGTTGTTTAGTTCAATAATCATTTATGAATAAAACGAAAAGATTTTATGCTTGTTTCACCGCCACTGCTTTTGAATGATCTTTTATAATGAAATGTCTTTCCATGCTTAGATAAATAGTTTTATTGTTATCATAATCGTTTGCAATATGTTCATCGTCTTTATAAGGGTCTGAAATCGTAATGCATAGCAGTGACAGTTTACATGTGTATTTAACTCTGCAAAGCCGAGAGATCAAAACTACATTCGTTAAATACAAGACCAAAAACTATTAATTAAATATTTCTTTCAAACTCATTTCTCGACGAATGCGAGTGGTCCCATAGTATTGTGTCTCGCTGAATATAAAACCCAATACATTTTAGATCTCTATTCCGTCTCTGCTAACATCTTCAAAGTTATCTTAAGTGTTTATCTAGTGTTTTCAAAACATAATTTAATAAGATTTACACTTTTTTCATTATGCTCAAGTTTTACAAATGCACTTGAATCACCTTTAAGCGTCATATTTGACAAACGGTACATGAATAAATCATAACTACTATGAGGGTACATTCATACTTTGACTTTTGTCGATTTCAGACTATTGTCCTTGGTATTCACAAGATCATATCTCGGCAAATAATCATTCGATTTACATGAAGTAGGTGTTTTTAAGCTTGTTATGAAAATGACAACACAAACTCCTCATTTAAGAAACATCTGAACATGTTTTCTTCTCTTATAGGTTTACCACCACTAATTACATGTCAACCTCCAAGGTGTAGTCGAATGTAGTTCCTATAATAAAAAGTAATCCCTCCTTTTTTGATGGAAATTGGCATTATAAGCAGAAGGAAACTGTCCATTTCTATTCGATTTTGTGGTTGTATGTATAAGAAGCGTATTAATAGCTTTTACTGGATCACTGATGAACATTTTCGAAATTTCGACTCTATGCTTACACTTTGTGAGCAATGAAAATAGTCAATCAATGAAAACTGAAAACATTGGTGTCTATGGGGAAAATAATTAGTGGTTTCATACCTATAGAAGATGATAAGGGGCTTTTGGTGTCGGACTGGCATTGTTTTCTTTCGATATTAGTGTTTTAAAAAAAAAAAAAACCAGCATGGAAGCATAAAAAGACAGGTTTATGTTATTTCTAATGAAAATTAGTAAAATGAATTAATCTGAACATCTTTTCTTGTGAAATGAATCCCTGCTCCAAAGCTCCTGCATATGTCAACACGAACGAGTGCTTTTCTGGCAGGATTCTATTTGGGAGAATAACAGAAAAAAGAAAACTATCTACCCCATTCGTTATATTAGATGGGTATTTTTATTGACAGAAATGTATAATATTGGCTTCACAGGTAGTTTGTCATCTGATGGCATATCTTGTCACATGAGCATGTCCCTATGTGTTCTCTGGAGGCTTTTTCCTATTACGCAAGATTGGGTTTGACCATGCTATTGGGTCCGGATTTGTTTTTAAAATAAAGACGCCAAATTGTGCGTTTTGGCGTATTTTGGTAGAAAAATGATGAACCAAAAATACACGGATTTTCTTACAGATTTTGATATTTTCACTACAAAAGTAAATTAGTGTCATGCCATCAAGCTCCATATGTCAGCTATGTTCAAATAATGTATAAAATACGGTAAAAAAAGGTTTTGCATCTCAGATTTTCATTACGCAGCTGCGTATCTGCGTATAGGTAGGTACGCGCCTGACAAAATAATACTGGTCCTACCCGTTCACCGCCGCTCCATCGAGTAACCGACGTAAATGTATACACTTAACATAATTCCTAATTACTCACCTTTGTATTTTAAATACTTTTCTTATTTTAAATTTATTTTAGAATAGTTGTTTGACAAGTATTTTACTTTTTGCAATAGTTTGTGAAGAATTTAGTTTTTGTTGAAATTGTTACATCTCTTGAGAGTTACCCTCCCTTTATATGAAAGCAAGACATGTGCTGATAAAACACATATAAACATAAAACGAAGTCCGCCTAAAGATATAAACTTCTTAAAATTGGTATGAAATAATATAAAACAACATAACAGTTTGACCCATTTATTGCAGATGGAACAGTCTATATATAATAAAATGAAAAACATGGATTATCCTAAATTACCTCCCTTTTACTTGAATGTCGTTTGGAATTCAAGTAACTGTAATTCAGGGTTAGAGGGACACATGGCAATCTTGATTTTTTAAAAACTAGCGGCGTCTCGTTAGTTTTTCTGCATAATTTGAATTTGTCCAATCATTAATGTTAATTATAAAAATTGTATTAAGCCATTTGTTTTTGCATATTATTAATTTTTGATATTATTGCACCAATAATATATTAAAACTTATAGTATAATAAAACGAAATAGTGAATATTAAAATTTGATTTATTTAAATGTAACCAAGTAAAAGGCAAAATGATACTGGATATAAAAATCGAGACACCCATTTCAAACACTTAAAGATTGCCGTGTGTCCCTTTAACATTAAATATTTCGAAAATTTCTTTCGCAAACGCATTTGTAATGGTAATGCTAGTGATTTTAAAATAATTTTAGTTGGCATGTTTCAGAATTAGGAACATCGAAAGCTGCACTAATTCGAAGTACTTAACCAAATCCTATAGTTGTATAAGTGTTATAATTTAGTTCTACGAAAACACATCGACTTGAAAGCTAAAATGCAATGTGTTCATACAATCAGAGCAGACGATTTAAACTCGTTATTTTGCACTTTAACCGTAATACACACTACAATGAGAACATTGTTGACATATTCTTAGGTGGGTACTTTGCAAGAATATCTCGCCCCAACACGCCGACACGCACAACTCGCGACACGCGAGACGACACCTCGGGACGACATAATTTATTAGAAATATTTCAGAATATTGTTTTTTTCACATATTAAGCAAATAGAGGAAAGGAAAGAATGTAAGAAGACTCAGAACAAACTCGTAACAGTCGACATAAATATTGTCTGTATCTAATACGCGCTTAGTTTGGAGGAAAATATTGTATTCATTGTTACGTATTATTATACTCTATAATTCCACATGCGTTTTTCTCATTACGTGGTCCCGCCTTATTTCCATTAACCGATGGGAAAGCTTATATGAGGATTTTATAATGGATATTTCGAAAATAAAACGCGTTTAAAAAACATTTTTGCTGAAAAATGCGATAACCTGTTTATAATTACCTATACCATGTTTTAATTTTACAATATGCAAACTTTTTAAGCCGAAATTAAGGTTTTATTTCAAACCCCAGCCAACCCCGTTTTCGCTTCTTGGAGAAGGGGTTGGGTGGGGTATGAAAGTTAGTACTCGGACCATGTAATGTGTTTTCTCCGTCATTTTACTACTAATACACATTTACAAACGCATATACATGTATACTATACTGAAAGGAAAAAGAAACGCATAATGGGTATTTCCGCTATATATTGTATGTTTAATATGCTACTGCTAATCGAATGGTACAGGGCGACATTAGGCCTGTCCTTTCGGAAAGAAGGTTTAAACAGCCCCGAACACACCAATGGTTACTCCTTTAATGTTTCAATATTGACAGAATGCGCAAATGACTCACAGACGAGCAAACGTAGGCTTTAAACGTTGCAATCTCTTAACATTAAACACAATACTGAAATGGCTTGACTTTTTCAAGGTCTACTACATGACAGAGTTGTCCTTTCTGTAATTAATTGCAGCACTTTTTTGTACAAAACACGTTAAGATATATCTGCAATATTACGTGGAATTAGGTGTATATAATAGCGTAGTATAGGCATTTTTTTGATTAAGCGTTTCTTTTTCCTTTCAGTATATATTAAGTTGTTGGCGTTTTCAAAACGCGTTGGAAAAACATATCAGTTTGTTGAACATAAAACATGCTAACAACGATATTTTCAGTCTTTATCAGGGTTTTGAAATCCGAAACAATTTTAGATGTAATGTCCTTAAACGTTAATCACAGGAGGAATATTTATGCATCTTGAACACTACAAACTCTCATTATATAGCTGTTGGTTTGATTTAATTACATTTTGTAGAAAGCGGTGTGTTTACATTGCATTTAATGTTTGTTTGTTTATATCTTCAAATTAAAGAAGAAAATAAAGAATATAATAATAAAACTAGCTTAAATGAGACGTTAATTTCAATTTTCTGAGGCATTCCAATCTCATATCATGTTAATTTATGTTTACAAATGTACTTGCGCTTGAAGAAAATATCGTTGCATAATATTACACTGCATAACATAAAGTTTCATGACACAATGTTCAAAATCTGTATAAAGTTTACGATGCCCGAAATTGAATTGGCGAACATTTGTTAAATATGAATATACCTTATGACTGTGTTTTAATTTAATTTAACCACTACAATGAGTGCAACGTTTTCATTTTATCATTTTTTGTTCATGTTCATTAAAGGTCTTCATCATGATCCCTGCATTGTTTCAGGTGCCATCTCGCTCACATCAAAAGAGCAGTGGCAGAAAAACAATAAACGTCGCTCCAGCGTAAATGGAGTTTCTACGATAGAATTTTCAGCAACTCTGCAGTTCAGGGTGAGAAGTTTCTAGGCACATTTTCCATATTTTATCTCGATTTACATGGAGGATAAGCCTGGCATGTTCATGCCTGTTAGGCGCCATATAACCTTTCATGTGTTGGTGCGCCTTAAAACCCAATTCAATTCAATTTAAATGTGAACATTTTGAAAATTCATGACCCTTGAGTAGTTGAACTATTACACATTCCACACCTAACCGAGATTTGAAAGATGGTGTTTTAAAAAGCTAAAAGATCGAGAGTTAAGGAAAAACAACTTCGCTGCCTTCTGGGTTTCACATACACTTTAAAGGGACACATGGCAATGTTGATTTTTTAAAAACTAGCGGCGTCCCTTAGTTTTTCTACCTAAGCTGTATTTGTTCAATCATTAATGTTAATTATAAGAATTTGTTTTTGCATATTATTATTTTTTCATATTATTGCACCAGTAATATATTAAAACATAAGACGAAAAAGTGAATACTTAAAATCTGATTTATTTAAATGTAACCAGGGTAAAAGTAAAAATGATACTCGATATATAAATCGAGACACCCATTTCAAATACTTCAAGATTGCCTTGTGTCCCTTTAAAGACGCCTCTTACCATTTATTGGCCATATTGCCATGAACGACACGTTGGCAACTGCATCCAACAATAGTTTGTATCTGTTCGCAGTATGGTTGTTTAGTTTCATTTGTATTCATTCGGAAATGTCTGCTTTCTCTTTCATGTATGCAAGAAAGTTGCGCGCATTAATTTTGAAAATATATACCTTTTATTTAAAATTCTTGTTGGCCGTAAGACCTGTGAGAATACAGTTAACACATTACAATGACAGTATGAAACTGTATGAAAATAAGTCTGGCAGCCGGTCTGTAAAGAACACTCAGTCTCCAGAAATTCGTGGGAATTTTAAAAGGGTATAGCTAACCGGATATGGATATATGGCGAAAAATAGATTGTAAAACGTATGTCCGCGATAGCTCAGTTGTATGGAAAGCCCTAGGGGACCCTGCGATTATAATCAATGTTGGTAGGGAGCTAGCTTCGAGTTCCGGTTACGACACGGTGTGTTTACCTCCTATTATATTCGGGGGCTCGTCCGAGACCATCGTGATAAACACCAGGATGTAACAGTTGGTGATAAATCGTACCTAATCTGGGATTCTAACCCAGGACCTCTAGCTTACCGTATACTCTAACACTACATTCTCCAAGAAATGAAAACGGGGTTGGCTGGGGTATGAAATAAAACTCTAATTTCATCTTAATTTCAGCTGAAAAAGTTCGCATATTATAAAATTAAAACATTTAATAGGTAATTTTAAACAGGTTATCGCATTTGTTTTCAGTAAAAAATCGTTTTAAACGTGTTTTATTTGTCAAATATCCGTTATAAAATCCTGTAAATATAAGCTTTCCGACCGCTTAATTGAATTAAGGCGGGACCACGTATTGGCTGAGTTATCGCGGACACACGGATTGCAATCGATTATTCACCATTTATTTGTATCCGGTTAAATACATCCCCCGCCAGCCTGAATTTCTAATTTTACATGAGAATCACTGATTGTGTTTCTCGGGAATCTCTCGGACGAACCCTCCAAATATAACAGGTTGCGAAAAGTAAAAAAAGTGTGCCTCCAACGAGTCTCGAACTCATGTCCTCTAGCTTAACGTGCTAGCGCTCTGCCACCTGGGCTATCTGGGTCACACGGTTTGCCAATGATTATTCAACATCGGTTGTACCCCCATAACATTTTCTCCGAATGTCTAATCATACATGATAACCACTGACGGTTTTCATAGGATAATATCGGTCGAGCGCCCAAATATAACAGGTGGTGAAAAGAAATCGTTCCTCATCCGGGACTCGATCCCGGTTTTCCATCTAACTTTCTGTCAACTGACTTATGGAGGACACACGGTTTCCTCGGCGTGTCCTTGGTCAAGCAATTTTCTTGGATGGAGAGGTAAACTTGTTGGTCCTGTGCGCCGGAGTCTAACATCCGAGCATGTTCCGGAACAATAGGAATGTATACGATAGTAACATTAGGCCCAGTTCTGTGATTCCTATGTATCATTCCCCTTTCTCTGTGGCGGCTCAAAATAACATATAATTGAATAACAATATTTGTTAATATATATATATATATGGGTCTCCAGCTTTTGGAGACGTAAAAAAAACAAAATAAAAACAACAAAAACAACAACAACAATATATTTGAATTCTGTAGAAAGAGACTCTTCCCTTAGCCTCATATTTCGGATGGGAATGTAAACTAGACGATCACATCTTCTGAGCATGTTACAGAACCATAGAAATATATTCAATAGTAAATGCGTTCTCTCTCTTTGGGGTTGCTCGAAGTAATCGATAGATAAATAACAAATTAAATAATAATAATAAAAGACAGCACGCTCTAGCACAAATGGCAAATAACACCAAATGAAACTATTGCAATGCTGAAAGCCGGAACTCGGGTTTGAACCGAGGTCTTTAGATCTTTAGTCTAACGCTCTCTCCACTAAGCTATTCCGGCTTACAACAATTATACGCTGATAACATATATATATATATTAAAGTATATGTATTTTTAGTCGTGTCGTCACCATCTTCATGATCTCACTCCTCCTCTTACAGATTTTCCGTTTAGACTTAAAATAGGCGTTTATTGATTGGATAGAAAACATCAAGCATTTGATAAAAGCTAACTTAAAGAAACCCATGGTTGTCAATGGTCCGCACATACTCAAACATTCTGCACCGCACAATTAAGGTTTTTAGTGTTTCTTTTTCTTTTTGTTATTTTTATTTTTTTGGCAAAATATTTCTTTACATTTTACTCTGTTACATAATATAACCAAGTGTAAAACAATGCCTATTCACTTGTCTGCCAGTGATATGTTATCTTTGCATATGCACATGTTATTGTATATTGACTGAATACAATCGTTATATGGAGTATTGAATTTGCATCTGAGTTAATACAGTAACGTTTCGATTTGCCGTGTGTCCCTTTAAACCTATGGTAGAATAACAAAGACAAATTGGAAACCCAAGGTTTTCTTTAATTATATGCAAGCAGGTATAAAGTCAAAATAGTAATGAATCAATAACTCGATGTGCTAATTGTAATACTTGCATTAAAGGTCAAGATTGTCATGTGTCTCTTTAAACCTGTTTTAATATAATTCAATAAAAGATTATATATGCTACTTGAAGATGTTTTCTTCTTAATTCTATGTTTGTTTATATTAGTGGTAGTCAACATTCAGCAAAATTAAAACAACTATTTGCTTTAAACTATTCAAATAAATAATAAATGTAATTAAAGATTTACAAATAGTTAAGTTAGATTGAAAAACAAAAGGGCGCCGCAAGTTTAAAATATCAAGATGTCCGTGTTAGTTTAAACATATATACCTTTTTACATTGCAGTTGTGAAACAAGTTTTTCCAATTTATATTAATCACTTAAGATGGCTTCCTGGGTAGAACCAGTAGCAAGCAATCTGGATAAGCAATGTGGATTAATGATCTTGCTCAAGGATGAATAACATGACCACGACGAGGATCGAATCCATGGTCTGTCGATCCGGAGTCCGACGCTCTACCAGTGGACCACGCACTCGACTTGCCGTGTGTTCCTTTTAAATAATTCCTCATCAGACGATATAGTGCCGTTTTCCTTGTTGATATCAGTGTAACATTGATTTCATTTTTAATCAAAGTTTAATTTAAAGTTTTAACTACTTTAGAAATATGTACGACTTAGCATTGGGGATATAGTTAAGGTATTTACAACCTCAAATCGAGTCATGCTTTATAAACCAGTTACATTTAACATAGTTTGGTTAAATTGAAACAGGAATTCATGCATGAAAAAAATCCTTTCTTTAGAAAATAAATACATAAATATGTTGATGTTAAGCACCAGAGGTTGAGTCTATTGGTGAAGATTTAAACTTTTTTTTCGGCCCGGATTATCTAGAATAGGACTGAGATCACTGAACTGGGACATTGAGCAAGTTTTAGGTTATCAACCTGTAGAGGTGTCTTACGACTCTCGCGTGTCTTAATCTATATTTCAGTTACTTATGTGTTATATCAAATAAATCCACTCGATTAGTTCATTAAGAGAAAACAATGTATTTAATTTTGTCTCAATTCCTCTGATAAATTATTATTTCTATCCTTTTCATTTTCACTTTTACGATGTTTCTAATCCTTCTAAAACTACTACTGTATAGTATGTGATATGTTCAGCAAAACGCCGAGCAAGTAAATATTGCATAGCAACCATTAAATACACTAGTCAACCATTTATGAGGTCCCTTGTTTCTCGTTTCATTGTTAATGAGTGCTATACTAAAGGCTCTGCCGAGATTCCGATTAAAACAGCTATACCGAGAGTTGGAATTTCACTTATCTGAACCGGATACCCATGAATGATTATTTTTCTTGCATACCATTTACATTTTGCACGTTGGCGTCGCCAACTACAAACGTTTTGCATGTTTATTTACGCACTGTCATTGTTGATATAAGCGCGCGACTTTTATCTTCTCCCATGTGTAAGATTATAAGAATCTTTCTTGGATATCCGGTGAAGATAAGAAATTCCAACCCGAGGTATAAGTGATCTTATCGGAACATACCGAGGTTCCGATTAAAACACTTATACCGAGGGTTGGAATTCTCTATCTGAACCAAATACCTATGATAGATTCTTTTTCTAGCATATAAGAGACATGTTGTGCGTTGACGCCGCCAGCTTCTAACGTTTTGCATGTTTTCCTGCATACCGGATGTTGGCGCGCGTGAATTGTATCCCGACCCTAGGGTGAGATGAAAATTGCTCGCATACCGGACAAGGATATCCGTCATTTTACCGGGGCTAGATTACAAGAATCTTTCATGGGTATCCAGTGAAGATAGGGAAATCCAACCCGAGGTATCAGTGTTTTTATCGGAACCGAGGCTCTGCCGAGGTTCCGACTAAAACACTTATACCGAGAGTTGGAATTCTCTATCTGAACCGAATACCCATGATAGATTCTTTTTCTTGCATATCAGAGACATGTTGTGCGTTGAGTCGAGATAAAATTCACGTGCGCCGACATCCGGTATGCCGGCAAACATGCAAAACGTTAGTAGCTGGCGGCGTCAACGCGCAATATGTCTCTGATATGCAAGAAAAAGAATCTATCATGGGTATTCTGTTCAGATAGGGAATTCCAACCCTCGGTATAAGTGTTTTAATCGGAACCTCGGTCATATCAAAATCTTCATAAAGGAAGTATTAGTAGCTTCTTTGCCTAACGCTCAGCGTATACAATGTAGATCTATGACTGATCGACCCGGTGTCAGTATAATGTGACACGGTTTGGTATCATGTCCAATGTCTCCTGGCTGGTATTCCACAACCTCCGCACAGGGATATTGTAGCCACTAATCCATGCCACCACACACATCACGTGACGATTGCTGAGGCCATGTGATTACAAAAAAAAATGGCGATACACTAGGTAATGCTTGGTACAGCAAACTCTTGCCGTAACCAACAGGCAATTGACAATAACATCAACCATCACCTTCGAGAAGATGTTGAAAACATTCAACCTGGTTTTGGCTTGGGTGTAATCTCTTTATTAAATTTACGCACAGCTTCCGTAATGTTCTAAACGGAATTTATTCATTCAGTTGGGTGAAAATTCATTACATTTGTTTGTTTACAAGTACTGTAACTTAGTAACCGGTGTGCATGTTCGCTTAAATTGATTTTTTTTATATAAATAAACTTTGTTTGTACCCAAATACCGTTTTTCACTCTATTTTCCTATATTATGAACAAAGTAAGTTGAAATATTGGCCTAAAAAATATTTAACCAAAAAATTAAACTTAGCTGGATTGCAGCTATAACTGTGTGTGGTGGCAGTGATTACTGTAACAGACAGGGGACGTAACCACTGCGGGGAGTTTGGGTATTCCAGTGTGGCAGTACTATAAACTCACTGCCACATGTATACACCGCCGCGGTACTGACTGTTAAAGGCGACGTTAGGCCCCCTATATACATAATATTATGTCTCTGAGATTTATTGCATTTTACGGACATCCTAGAAAGTAATATATTTAAGAGTTGATTATAAATCAAAGTTCTTATTTAGCATGTTCACAAAAGTAACAGTTGGTATATCAGATTAATCTCTGATCCGTTTGGATATTAACACTGTTTTAAGTCGTTTATAAAACGCTTAAGAGAGGGTTAGATTTGTCAGACGTGCCTAAAATGAAATATACCAAGATATATTTCATCTGTTAACGTTCCAAAAAAGTTGAGATAAACTTGTAACTCATGTAATTAACTGTTTCTTGTATTTATCGGTTTGTTTTAGGCATTGAAATCTTATTTGACATTACGGTATGATTGTTAGCGCGTATCAATAACTCGGCGCTACAAACTTTAAGAACGGCTATTGAAATTGCGCGTTTTACCTATATAGCTATACAGTAATCGTCGGTTTCCATCATTTATTCATTCAGTGCCGTTGAGTGAAAGTTCATTACATTCAGTACATCAATGCACGTTTGTGTCCCATAGAAACGGGAGATTGTATTTGTGGATACACACTTGAAACTATTAGTAGAGTGTATTAATTAAACATAATTAACAGTGAAGAAGCTCACGGGAAATAAAACGAGTAAAGATGATGACAATTGTTAATAGGTAACGGGAGTAGCAGCGTGATCAGAAGATTGGTTGGAAAATTCAAACTTAAATCTAATAGATGCATTCGGAGACAATTTAGTTAATCTAAGAATACGTTATTGGATTTATATCTGTATTTTTTTGTAGTGTTTAAAGTATAATAGTGATTGTGTCATTCATTTGAGTTAAAATAACCCTTCACTATGACAGGTGGGGTGAAACAGAAGTGGGAGAAACCCGGAGACTCGAGAGAACTACCTATTCAGGCTCGGATCAGAGGTAATATACACTCTATATATACACGTGCATTACTTTATCTTTGGGTCATTCTTTATATGGCAACCTGATTAATTACCTTTATCAGGACTTGCGAGCATGCATCTTCATACACGCGCACTTTTCCATTTGATATTGATGTAGGCCCTATACAATTTCCGTATAAGCGACTGATAACGAAAATAAATGGGGCTAAATATCCCGATAACACATCTCAGTAGGATATACTGTGGAATCAACCTCAGAGGGAGATGAGATTAATGGGGATCAGGACATTCCGCTGCTAGAGATCAGTAGCACTTAATCGCAATGCCCTATCCAATGAGCTACCGAGTCCACTTACGACAAATGATACCTTCCTAACACATATATGTAAGGAAGACAAATTAAAAACTGCGTTTTGTGGTTAGGGTCAAAGCCCTACTATTGGATTGGTGAACATCCTTCACCATGAGATTGGGGTTGCCCGTATCAACAAACAGTTTTATTAAAGTTGGTTGTACCAGAAACATGAAGGACTACAACAGCTTCGTTTTTCTTATTAGTATATCATCAGTTTTGACACATATTAAGTCTTTACTACGTAGGCCTATAAACTCAGCTTAAATTGAAGCTATACACTTGAAATTTCATCTTTTTACACCGACCGATGCCACAACCAACTCCAACATTAGTGATGAATGTTTCACTTTTAAACTTCAGTACATAAAGTAGCATACTTATATTATGATATTATCATAAAGTATATACCAATATTCTATTTTCACAACAGTTGAGAGAATTAATGTCATTCAGAATGAATGCAGGATTCCTAAAACAAAAGTATTGCAACCCCAGCCTAGCCTTGTGATACACGTTGCTACTGCATTTATATGTTACGTTGCGCGAGTCAGCCTCGCGTACGGGAGGTTGTGAGTTTGATCCCCGACGGAGTCACGCCAGTCTTCATTAACATGATACTAGTAGCTCCCTTGCTCGGCGTTCAGCATATAAATGGCAGTGCTTGGACTGGTTCGATGTCAGTATTGAGTGGGTGGGGTATATATCAGTGGTATTCCAGTGTGGCAGCACTAAATAGTTCATCCTTTAATTGGACACCGTGGTGATAGGATTGAACGCTTGTTAAAAGCGATGTAAAACCCAATACATGCATACGTTGTGCGACTTGTGCGACACTAAACATGCTTGAAATAGTCCGCAACTTCTAAAACATTTACCGCAGTTACTATTGTTGTTCATGTTTATCTTATAAAATAAACATATTTATATAAAATAGTTGTTAATTCATGACAATAGCAAAGACAATGCGGATTACGTATGTGATAGGCTTCCTTGGCGACATACCTTTTGATAGGACTTGTATCTAGTGTGTTTAGCGGCGCTGTGAATTGCACATTATTGTAATTACATACTACATTTACATTTTCTGTTTCGTAAGTTTACGCCATTTTTAAAGTATGACAAATTGAGGTGTTACAATAAGATAATTATCTTACATTTCGTATAACTGATTGTTCAGCTTTTTGATTCTTATCTGAATAATGTCAACATTTGTGCCAGATTTAACTACAATATGTCCGAACTAAATAAATACTATATAATTAATGATTTTAGCTATTTGTAAATGCATGCTAAACCGAAATGAACAGTCAAGTAGTACTGCATTATCACATGTTTCCTAAAAGTTATCTTAACTTAAAGTGAACGCGTTATTACGGAAGAGTTCTGCTCTCCGGATATACTTTTTTCTGAATTTCAGATTTTTTTTGACTTATTTCTTTTTATAGCCGCTTAAAAGACAAAATTGCATGTACATGGAAATGAAGATTAACTATATTTTGCTTAAATGTTTAATCTGTATCAAGTGTAGAAATGGGCTCTTTTATGACAGTAGTTTTTATCATGTGTAAATTAATCGTCTCTTATATATATGTATAGAGAGGATAAGATTTGTATTGTACATATGATGAGACGAAATTAAATAGTGTCTGTCTGTCTGTTAATCTCAAAAGAAGCAGTACGCTCTGAGCATCACACTTGTCGTAGTAAGCACATAACTCTATTTTAACAAATCATTAATGGGCGTTATTTTTTATATCATTACGTGGTCCCGCCATAATTCCATTAAGCGATAGGATTTTATAACGGATATTTCGACAATAAAACATGTTTAAAAACGTATTTCTACTGAAAAATGCGATAACCTGTTTAAATTTACATATTAATTGTTTTAATTAACAATATGCAAACCATTTAAGCCAAAATTAAGGTTTTATTTCATACCCCAGTCAATCCCGTTTTCGCTTCTAGGAGAAGGGGTTGGATGGGGTATGAAAGTTAATACTCGGACCACGTAATGATTGTTTAAACTGATTTGTTATACGACGAAATATAACAACTGAGTATGACTACTATGAAGTGGATACATAATGATTTTTCAAGTAGAATATAACATGTTAAACATGTTCCAGTTCATGATAAATGTTATATCAATAAAAACATGGTGTATGCATCGTGAATTTGAATTCAGCATAAATGGGAATAAAATCGAGATAAACTAACCCTGATTCGTAACCCAGGATATCACACACATATCATGTATTTCCCTGTAAATATATTGTGAATTATAGGCTCATTCGTTATCATCGGCCCTTTACAATAGTGAATGTCATTATTTTCTTCTTCTTTTGACATCGTACCCTTTGACACAGACGTAAATCCAGATGTTTAGCCTGTAACATCATGTGTTATAATGTCTTAAAAACATACAGTGTGGTGATAGATTATACAGTGTCTTATATCATCCATCCTTTTGATTTATTAGAAATGCCTAAATCGTTCCCTATTGAATATGATATAAAGCGAAGCGGAGACATTAATTTGAGAGAAACCTTTCATAAAAATCCAGTTTCCATTCAAAAATGTTTACCTACATTCAAATAATGTTTTTACGTTGTGACATTTAAAAGTGAAAGAAACGCACATTAGTAATAATATAACTACCTCGTGCTTTAATAGGTAAAATAAAATATGGATTCCTTACGCTATATATCTGATTCATGAAGACAAGGACTGCTTTTAAAAAAATGTTTAGACATCCATCGTATTCAACTGAAAGTTTGTGAAGATTGGCGTACCGATAGCAATAATATCATTGTAAACTGGTTCGACTGTGGTGAAGGAATCACAGTTTGACAAATATAAAAACACTTTTGATGAAAATAATTTTAGTTGTTCGAAGTGTCACATTAAGCACAAATGAATGGTAATGCTTTTACGTAGTGATATTTTAGATTTTAGCATAGAGGATATCGAAGGCTTAATGGAAAACTATTCAATCTTGTTCTTTATTTATATGTAGCTACAATAGTTTTCCATCAAGCCCTCAATGTGTACTCCCTGGGATGAAAATTGGCATACAGGGCCCTAGTACTCTTCACAGGATAATGTTACCCTGCATTATTTATTACTTTTTCATAGCGCTCAGCAAATGCGATACGATATTTATATTACTAAATCATGTTTATTAATATAAATGTTGACTAGCAGCCCATTTGTTAAAACAATCTACAACAGAAGCACATTAAATATAGATAGCTGACAAGGTAGAATACCGTGCCTAGCTGATTAAGTGACAGTGTTGGCTTTTGTACATTTAGAATACAGACACATGATTTGTACATTAGTCAAACTCTGCTAATTCAGATTTCGTTCTGCCTCTATTCTAAGTTCTCAACGGCAAATTTACACTACAAAACCGTTCATCAAAACTCTATCCATGTGTTCAGGTCATATATTAATGTATATGTGCCTATTAAAAATATAGTTTTATATTCACGTGTTCTTAAAAGACCCATGGTTGACAATGTGTAAAATGAATTATGAGTTGGTAACTTTTAATTGACGCTCCAGTTTTTGGCCTGGCTGGTTGAAGCCGATTATATTGTGTCATTAGAGTTTGGATTCTCAAAATGTGTGAGGTATATCAGTTATATATATACCTTGTCGTCAGTAGGTTTAAAACGGTGTAAATATGTTATACAATTTGATTGTTGTTGGCAGGATAGATACTTTAAGATAGACACTATTCTTAAACTGATACTAACTCATGAATATGTATGAGTCACGGAAAAAGTAGTTTCAAATAGACGAAAACCGTATATAAGCCAGAAATCGATGATTAAAATATCACGTTATCTAACCTTCGTACAGGTAACATCGATAAATATCAGTCTTCCGAGTTTATTTAAGGAAAATAAAAAGTCGTTGCCTGTAACGGTATTTGAACTAGGGACCTTAGGCTTGTATTTGTTCTTGATTACCTGAAGGTATACCCTCTACGGCCTCTAGACCACCAGTTTTTTCAGGACATACACTAAGCACAAATGAATGGTAATTTGTTTACGTATATCTGCTATGACAATAATGTGCATAATGATATTTTATATTTTATCATAGGGGATATCGAAGGCTTAAAGGAAAACTATTGTATCTCGTTATTTATTTATATGTAGTTATATTATAGTCTACTGGTTCCCGAAATCACACTCAAAATTGCAAGGTTATTCAATATACTGCCATATTTTGTTTCGTTGATGGCTGGTTCTCTCGTTGTTTCTATGGGAACCAGAATATTGAGTTTGTACGTTCATGTTTAAACGTGTAGAGATTAATACCAAGCCTGAAGGAGTCCATAAATAGAAATTAAAGTATTGTTGCTTTTGTTAGAGAAAAATGTTTTGGTTCATCTTACATTTTCGCATTACGCAAAAACCAGCGCGCACACATGCACAACCATATCAATTAAAAACTCGAGATAAAGGTATTTTGAGACTGAATCTTAGTTTTAATTTGATCAACTATAGTATTATACCACACAAGGTTAATTTACATGTGCAACATGATGGCTATATACTGATATACCTTGAGATGTGTTTAATTTAATAAATGATACTAAATATAACATAATTATCAAGAAGAAAATCGATAAAGTTTAATGGTTAGAACGACTGGCTGTAAATCAGAAGGTCGCATGTTCGAGCCCCCGGATTGGCGACTCTTTTTTTCTTTCTTTACATTGCAATATCTTTGTACATGTACGAAGTGAACAACTCGATGTATATAAAGTTAATGATGCCTTTCATGCGTATACAAGTTGAGTTATCCCCGCGGTATTGCACTTGGCATTTTAGCAAGCGTACCTCGAATTAAAGGCTCATCCGAAGGACTTGCCATGTGTGAAATGATGTCCTGCGTTAAGTCGCATAAATACACATTTTCGCCATGAGCTGGTGAACATGAACTTACAAATAAAGATATGACTATAAAGAGAGCTTTTTATATATAGCGTATGTAGCTTTAAGTATTAAATCATTGTCCTTTGTTTAAATGTATAGAGATCGCCAATAAAACCAAAGCTTTTGTCGATACTGAAGCTTACAGTGAAACAACTTCATCGATCGAAATGCTAATACATGCAAATGTGTTTTTCCAAAGAGAGTTGAATGCTCTTTTGTCCATTATTGTATAGAATTTAATAATTCACACAGGTCCATTATTGTATAGAATTTAATAATTCACCCAGGTCGTTTACGTACATTTTTTTATAAAGAAAAGCTAGAGGAAATTACAAAATCATTTTCACACAAGTTCAAAGGCATATATGCGTATAACATATACAGTATCAATTTGATAATTGTTAATGTAATCATTTATTTATCTGGGTATGGAGTAGTTTGTAAACGTGTCTGTGTTTTAAATTACTTCAGTATAACATGTAAAATGTCAGAAATTAGAATCAGCATTCTATACAGAATTAAAACGTATGATACACATCTTGCGGAAAGCATTGTTTGCATACATCAGGTGCGTTCATACCATTGCATACATCAATTGTGTTTATTCCATTGCATTCATCAGTGGCGTTTATTCCTTTGTATAAATCAGAAGCGTTTATTCCATTGCATACATCAGTTGCATCTATTCCATTGCAAACATCAGTGGCGTTTATTTCATAGCATACATCAGTCGCGTTTATTCCAGTGCATATATCAGTTGCGTTTGTTTCGTTGCATACATCAGTGGCGTGTATTCCACTGCATGCATCAGTGGCGTTTATTCCATTGCATACATCAGTTGCGTTTGTTTCATTGCATACATCGGTGGTGTTTATTCCATAGCATATATCAGTTGCATTTATTCCATTGCATAAATCAGCTGCGTTTATTCCCGTTGCATACAACAGATGCGTTTATTACATTGCATACATCAGTTGCGTTTGTTTCATTGCATACATCAGTGGCGTGTATTCCACTGCATGCATCAGTGGCGTTTATTCCATTGCATACATCAGTTGCGTTTGTTTCATTGCATACATCAGTTGTGTTTATTTCATTGCATACATCGGTGGCGTTTATTCCATAGCATATATCAGTTGCATTTATTCCATTGCATAAATCAGCTGCGTTTATTCCCGTTGCATACAACAGATGCGTTTATTACATTGCATACATCAGTTGCGTTTGTTTTATTGCATACATCAGTGGCGTTTGTTCTATTGCATACACCAGTGGCGTTTATACCATTGCATAACTGAGTTGCGTTTATACCATTGCATACATCAGATGCGTTTGTTCTATAAACGACGTAGCGTTGTAAACCTTCGCCTCCCACTGCGAGCTTAACTTGTAAGTGAGGAAGTGTCGATTTTTACGGATGGCGGGAGATGTACTGTACTGGTTCTACCCAGGAAAAGTGGCTGGTCTGCATGCACCACAAAAATTCGACCAGCATATATAACCTTACATGTGTTAAAAATTACGTAAAACACCATACAAACAAACAGACATTGTTCTATTGCGTACATCAGTGACATGTATTGCACTGCCGACATCAGTTGCGTGTATAATATTGCATACATCAGTGGAGTTTATGCCATAGCATACATCTGTTACGTTTGTACTAGTGCATGCATCAGTGGCGTGTATTCCATTGCATACATCAATTGCGTTTATACCATTGCATACATCAGTTACGTTTATACCATTGCATAAATCAGTTGCGTTAACACCACTGCATACATCAGTTTTGTTCATTCCATTGCATACATCAGGTGAGTTTATACCGCTGCATACATCATTGGCGTTTATACCATTGCATACATCCGTGATGTTTATATGATTGCATAACTCAACTGCGTTTATTCCATTGCGTACATATCATTCTAACATCAGATTCGTTTATTCAATTACATACATCAGTGGTGCGTATTCCATTGCATACATCAGTTGCATTTGTTTTATTGCATACATCAGTTGCGTTGCTTTATTGTAAACATCAGTTGCGTTTATTCCATTGCATACATCAGTGGCGTTTATTCCATATCATACATCAGTTGCATTTATTTCATTGCATACATCAGCTGCCTTTATTCCATTGCATACATCAGATGCGTTTATTCTATTGCATACATCAGTTGCGTTTGTTCTATTGCAAACATCATTGGCGTTTATTCCATATCAAACAGCAGTTGCATTTATTCCATTGCATACATCAGATTCGTTTATTCCATTGCATACATCAGTTGCGTTTGTTTTATTGCATACATCAGTTACGTTTATTCCATTGCATACATCAGTGGCGTTTATTCCATAGCATTCATCAGTTGCATTTATTACATTGCATACACCAGTGGCGAGTATTCTATTGCAGACACCTTTGGCGTTTATTACATTTCATACATCAGTTGCGTTTGTTTTATTACATACATCAGTGGCGTTTATTCCATTGCATACATCAGTGGCGTTTATACCATTGCATACATCAGTTGCGTTTATACCACTGCATACATCCTTTGCGTTATTCCATTGCGTACATCAATGGCGTTTAGTACATTTCATACATCAGTTGCGTTTGTTATATTGCAGACATCAGTGGCGTTTGTACCATTGCACACATCAGTTGCATTTGTTTTAATGCATACATCAGTGGCGTTTATTACATTGCATACATCAGGTGCGTTTGTTTTATTATATACATCAGTGACGTTTATACCAGTGCATACCTAAGTTGCGTTTATACCATTGCATACGTCAGTTGCGTTTGTTCTATTAATGACGTTGCGTTGCAAAACCTTCGCCTCTCACCGCTGCGGGTTCGAATCCCACTGGGAGCTCGACTTGTAAGTGAGGAAGTGTTGATTCTTACGGATGGCGGGATATATACAGTGCTGGTTCTACGCAGGAAAAGTGGTGGGTCTGCCTGCACCACAAGAATTCGATCGTCATATATAACCTTAAATGTGTTGGAAATTACGTAAAATCCCATACAAAAAAGCATTGTTCTATTGCATACATCAGTGACATGTATTGCACTGCATACATGAGTTGCGTTTATAACATTGCATACATCAGTGGAGTTTATTCCATTGCATACATATGGTTCTAAAGATGGAGACAAGGTAGCTGCAGCAGCTGTTGTTCACAAACATAGTGTAAAGAGCCGCCTGCCTGACAAGGCCTCTATCTTTTCAGCTGAACTTAAAGCATTTGAACTTGCCTTAAATTATATTCAGGAATCTGATGATGACCATTTCGTAATCTTTTCTGATACCTTTCATCTCTTCAATCACTGGGTAATATGAAACATGATAATCCAGTTGTGCTTCAACTTTTAGAAAAGTACAATTCTCTTATAGTTGATAATGTTATTATTTTCTGCTGGCTTTCAAGCCTTGTAGGAATACTTGGTAATGATAGAGCTGATAGTGCTGTTATTTGATACTATAGATTTTAGTCTTGTTTTAGATTTCCTTAAAGAAATCTGACTTTATAAATCAATATATTACTTTCCTATATATATTAACTTGTTAACAAGCCCGTTGGCGGGCATTTGTTGATTTACATATAATTATACATAGTTTATATTGCTACCATATCATCCCTTTTTTGTAGATAGTTTTATCTTCATGATTCATCGGTTTTCGCGCACAATATGACCTATTTATGTGTCGACGTGCCGTAAAACACCATTCATTCATTCACTCCATTGCAAACATCAGTTGCGTTTATACCGTTGTATACATTAGTTGCTTTCATTCCATTGCATACATCAGTTGAGTATACAACTGCATACATCATTGGTGTTTATACCACTGCATACACCATTTTCGTTTATACCGTTGCAAACATTCGTGATGTTTATATGATTGCAGAACTCAGCTGCGTTTATTCCATTGCGTACATATCATTCTGACATCAGATTTGTTTATTCAATTGCATACATCAGTGGCGCGTATTCCATTTCATACATCAGTTGCGTTTATTCCATTGCATACATCAGTTGCGTTTATTCCATTGCAAACATCAGTTGCGTTTATTCAATTGCATACATCAGTGGCGCGTATTCCATTTCATACATCAGTTGCGTTTGTTTTATTGCATACATCATAGGTGTGAATTCCATTGCATATATCTGTGACGTTTATTCCATTGCATACATCAGTGGCGTTTATTCCATTGCATATATCTGTGACGTTTATTCCATTGCAAACATCAGTTGCGTTTGTTTTATTGCATACATCATTGGTGTGAATTCCATTGCATATATCTGTGACGTTTATTCCATTGTATACATCAGTGGCGTTTTATTCCATTGCATATATCTGTGACGTTTATTCCATTGCATACATCAGTGGCGTTTGTTTTATTGCATACATCATTGGTGTGAATTCCATTGCATATATCTGTGACGTTTATTCCATTGCATACATCAGTGGCGTTTATTCCATTGCATATATCTGTGACGTTTATTCCATTGCATACATCAGTGGCGTTTGTTTTATTGCATACATCATTGGTGTGATTTCCATTGCATATATCTGTGACGTTTATTCCATTGCATACATCAGTGGCGTTTATTCCATTGCATATATCAGTGGCGTTTATTCCATTGCATACATCAGATGCGTTTGTTTTGTTGCATACATCAGTGGCGTTTATTCCATTGCATATATCTGTGACGTTTATTCCATTGCATACATCAGTGGCGTTTATTCCATTGCATACACCATTGGAGTTTATTCCATAGCATGTATCTGCTGCATTTATGCTAGTGCATACATCAGTGGCGTGTATTCCATTGAATACATCAGTTGCGTTTATAACACCGCATACATCAGTTGCGTTCCGTCCATTGCATACATAATTTGAGTTTATACCATTGCGTATATATCATTCTAACATCTGATGCGTATATTCCACAGCAATATCAGTTGCGTTTGTTCCATAGTATACGTCAGTTGCGTTTATACCATTGCATATATCTGTTGCGTTTATTTCATTACATATATCAGATATGTAATAATGTTTATACCACTGCATACCATTCTAACATCATAATACGTTTATATTCCATTGCATACTTCAGTTGCGTTCATACCATTGCATACATCAGTTGCGTTCATACCATTGCATACATCATTGAGATTTTACCACTGCATACATCAGTGCATATATCAGTTGTGTTCATTCCATTCTAACATCAGATGCGTCTGTTCCAGTGAATATATCGTTTGTACCATTCTAACATCAGTCTAACATCAATTTCTTGCAATGCAGTCATTTTAAGACGTGTAGATGCTATACACCACCACCACCACCACCACCACCACCACCACCACCACCACCACCACCACCACCACCACCACCACCACCACCACTACCACTACCACTACCGCTACTACTACTACTACTACTACTACTACTACTACTACTTACTACTACTACTACGCGTTGATTACTGCTACATGTACTGCTCCTTGGACTGAATATGCTGATTCTACTCTTTCCTCATTCTTTTTCTACTTCCATTACTACTACTACTACTACTCCTTCTACTACTACTACTACTACTACTTCTACTACTACTACTACGACTATTATTTATTTTTGTTGCTAATTTATTTCTGTAATAAAGAAACTAACCCGCCAAATAACGGCAAATTTACATTACAAACCCGTTTATCAAAATTCTATCAAGCTGTTCAGGTCATATGATAATATAAATGTGCTGATTAAACTATAGGTTTATTCACGGGTTCTTAAAATACCCGTGAGTGAATTTGTGTAAAATGAATTATGAGTTGGTAACTCAGATTCGACGCTCCAGTTTTAGGGTTTGGCCTGGTTGATTCAAATTGTGTTTAAAACGTTTGGATTCTGAAAATATGGAAGATATATATACACCTTATCACCAGTAGGTTTAGAAAATGTGGTTGTTGTTGGCGGGATAGCTACTTTAAAAATCACATACTATAGCAATGCATGTGTTTACCGATGTTTACCCGATGTTTACCCATGTTTAACGATATAGGTATTTTTTTTATTTTTTAATTTGTTTTATTTTTAAATTATGCAAAGTGTATTGCAATTTGTTTTCAAATAAATTAAGGTTAAATTTAGCATTGGTTGATTCCACTAATCTGTAAATGCCATAGTTTAATAGTGTACAGAATTTGATTGTATTATCGGTTAATCCAGAATATGGCTCGCTGTCAACACTAACGGTCCGTTAAAATAAGGACATGACCTAATATCAAGGCTAATACTTTAAAGATCTCACACATACTATTTTATATTGATTTAAACAACTATGCACATATGTATATACATTGTTTTAACGATACTATAACTGTATATAAGGCTAGTGGACGTGTACCTATAGCATATGGGAGGGGTTTTACTCTTGGTTTACTACCAAAATTCAAGCTTGTAAAGTGAGAGAAACCTATACTATCTATCCATATAGTTGCACAAAGATCGGTTAGCTTAATCCTTGGTTAGTGTAAACTTTCAAGATACATTTTCTCATAAAAATATGTTGTGTACTACTATAATGCTTTCACATGCACACTTTCTGGTAGAAATATTTTCAGAGAGATTTGAAATTTTGACTTAACGCTCGGTTAAGTTAACCGACCTTTGAACAACTGGGCCCAGGGCTGCAGGACACCATAGTTAATCTGTCGTTCGCTGTAGCGACATCGATATCAAAAAAGCATTACTGTCATAACCATTGAAAATTCGCTCAAAACGGGATCCGAACTCGTGACCTCCGAAATGACAATATACATACCCACGAGACCACAAAGTCTACTGAAATACTTCTCATTGTAACTATATATTCTTTTAATATGGGACTTTGGGTTATTTCTCAATGCTAATTCATAAAAAAAGAGTATATATTCAGCGTGTTCTATTTTTTGTTGAAATTTGTAATCTATATTTTCTGGGTCATTTTATTCGAATGTCTTTGGTGTATGTATGCACTTGTGTGAATCACACACACAAAATGAACAAAGGATATCGTCTGCAATGTAAACAGTATATCGATACAAAAAATTACAATATTGATCAACTGATTGGATTTGCACAGTTTAAAATCGCAGTGATCGTCAATCAGGAAGTCATGGGTTCGAAACTCATATAGGCTAAATTATTTGTCAGTGAATGGGTGTGTATTTTAGATGTTACTTTGTCGATAGCGGGTAACGAAAATGAAATAGGTTCGCTATTTAAAGGCCTTCTTATACGGGTTTCTAGCCATGTTTCACGAGCTAAACCCTTTAGGTACACGCCCACTAGCCTTATATTCAGCTATATAGTATATTTATGACTGAAGTAAAACGTCTGAAGTTACAGTGGCTACATTTCTATTTTGCAATCATATAAAGCGGACTAGGTAACTCCGTGGATAAGGCCTTGGCTGTAGAGCTACAGGTCTATGCCTGACATGGGTTCGCTCCATGACGAAGTGATGGTGTAGCACACCCATTGCAATACAGGAAGTGTCGGCCTGGGGTATCGCATAATGGCGTCAATAAATAATTCTCATTTCTTTTTGTAAAAAAAGGCATTTTCACTAATTTAAAGTGCTATTTTTGGTTTATATCACATTGTTGATCTTTTTGTTACATTTTTCAAGCATTGCCATGTTAAAATTGTGATTTTTTAATTTATTTTGCTTATATGGAAATGAGTGTATGAATACAATATTATGGCATCTCAGTTTTTTTGTTTTTAAAGGGACCATTCATTCATGAGACAAGTTCTTTCTTAGAAGATACATGACCCCCATTTTTCTGTGGATTTTTTGGCAGCATATGTGTCATTTGTGATGAAAATGTAAGTTATTCATTTTTAATTTGGACCTAGATATGAATGACAACATGGCATTTAAATTTTAATACACACACAACTCAATGCAACAATCAATGGGTGTGTTACACCGGATGTCTGAAAGCAGCTGTGAGAATTATAGCTCTTATGATTTTATTTTCTGCACCTACCATAGAGCTATGACGCGGCCTATAGAGAATATGAGTAGGTATGCTTCTCGACTCCGTCCACACTTTACGGCGCTAATTCTGAAGACATCACGCAATGCCCGCTTAATCCTTTCGCTGCCACAGCCGAAGACATTGATTTGTATGACCAGTGTAACCCAGATCAACCTGTACATCTTGTGCAGAGTGATTAGTGTTTACACTGTTCGCCACTCAGTGTGTGTGTGTGTGTTTATTTCTAAGGATTATAGTCCCTCCACCTACGACAGGCGTCCTACCCGACGATTATAGGCACAATGTCTGGACTTTTATCTGTGTGTTGTTGTGTGATGTGATGATATGTCTACTTGAAGCAGCGAACTCAATGGTTTCTTTATAGTGCTGCCACAATGGAATACCACGCCGTAGTAGACATGATACCCCCACACACCCCAGTCACATTATTCTGACACTGGTCAATCAGTCGTAGCACTACCCATTATTTGCTCGTCAGGCAAGGGTTACAAGTGACTACTCCATTTTTAAAGTCTTTGGTATGACGCGGTCAGGGGACTCGAACCCACGACCTCCCGAATGCAAGGCAGACGCTATAACCAC
Organism: Cyrtodaria siliqua; assembly: GCA_037043455.1. Classification (NCBI taxonomy): domain Eukaryota; kingdom Metazoa; phylum Mollusca; class Bivalvia; order Adapedonta; family Hiatellidae; genus Cyrtodaria; species Cyrtodaria siliqua. Next base: position 124,339 of record JAWPHD010002101.1, on the reverse strand, counting down.
TACACCACGTTCGCCACTCAGTAAGAATGTTTCCATTATATACAAGATATCACCGGAAGGTTCGAATTCAAATTTTAGCTGACGACATTTGAAATTTGGCGGCGAATGGGTTAACAACAGCAGCTGCCGTATTTCTATTGATTTTTCTACATAACTTGCATTTTTGTAATCATTAATATTAATTATCGGAACTGGTCAGAGCAAATTGTGTTTGTAATTTATAATATTCTTTATTTCCTCGTGTTTGAGGTTGCTGTCCATATATACATGTACTAGTAAACCAATATGATATGTTAACGGGCGTGAAACCACTTTCTTACTCGTTGTAATCATATATTGCTTGCTTGAATCTTTCTATTTATCCGGAATTTGATTCATTCGAATTTGCATCATTCTGATATCTCAGAGGTTTAGAGCCTTTAGCATATGATGCTCTCTAACATGTTCGCAGCGGTGGCGTAATGGTAGAGCATCCGCCCAATCCCCGGGCGGGTCATACCTAGAGGTTCATCAAAATGGTACTGGAAACTCCTTTGCTTGACGCTCAGCACTTACTGGGCAGTGCTAAGACTGGACGGCCCGGTGTCAGCATAATGTGACTGGTTGTGCTATAATGTTATGTGTGCAGGGTGGCAGCAGTATAAAGTTAAACACAGTGCTTACTCCGTGGCCGATGGATCAACGACGTTGAGTTGTAAACCTTCTCGTCTCTTACCGTTCCGGGTTCCAGTACCACTGGGAGCTCGAGCTGTAAGAGAGGAAGTGTCGATTCTTAGTAGGTTATAATAGCGTAAATGAGTCTCCATTGCCCTTCCATAGTAAAGTTAGAAGTTGACAACCTGTTAAAAACTCAAACCTCGTTAGAATTCTGGGAAACTTATTTTATCATGCAAATAAACATGTCTGCTATTAAACATCAACAAGGAAATAGGGGCTTTAATACCTTCTAAGAAACATTTCTTCAGTTGTATACTAACACCGGGTCAAAGGTCAACACTAGTTTTACCCCTTGCAATTTCATACCCTGTCTACTTTCACTTCTCAAATTTATATAAAAAACTGTCAAAAACATGATGAGCTGCATTTTCAAATATCAACAACATGTCCAGAATACAGTTATAGCCAAAAAATAACAGGAACCAGCACTAAAAAAAGTTTTTAAAGAAAAAAAGATTAGCACTCTTTAAAACAGAACTACTTTCGACTGCACAAGGCGAGCACATCCTGTTGATTTAGTGTAATTAGACCTAGTATGGCGGGAGGTGTACAGTACTGTTTCTACCCAGGAAAATTGGGCGATCTACTTCCACCCCACAAAAAAATCGACCATCATATATAACCTTACATGTGTTAAAAATGACGTAAACCACCAAACAAACAAACACTACAATTGCACGCCGTCGAGATATGCTTGAAGGATTTTTAACGGCGACGTTAAACCTCTTATAGAACACTGCTTTCAGATGACGGCTAGATGTTGGATTTTGTTTAGTAAATTGCTAGTAAATTGAATAACTTAATCCACCAGGAAATTAACTCGTTAATGAATGGAATTACATTTTGCTAACTAAGGTTTAAGTCATTCATTAAAATTTGGCAAACGGTTTTAGCGATCAATATAATGTTATTACACTAAGGTTTCCGTTATCTTGTGAATTGGACGATTGATATATTAAGGCCACTATAGGATTAAAATATTAAATTATTACCAATTCTGGAATAAATCGTATACTTCAACAATTTACCGACGTCGATAACTTTTAGAAGTGCAAACTATTAAAGGGACATGCGGGACTCTTGGAGTATGTATCATTCGTTACCTTGTTTTATTTAAAACATACAATGTAATTTGTTCTTTAAGATCTTGTTTGAACAGATTCTTATATCGAGGAATTCAAAAATGGTATTTTCTGCATAGGTTCAAATAAAAGCGTTTTGAATTAAATTTGAGAAATGATTTTTGTAAAAAAAAAATATATAATATATATGTACACAAAATAGCAGTTTAAGAGCAGTATTACGGTATTTCCCTTTAAAATCTATTTTAAGTGGTAAATTTGACACGTCATCTTAAGATTCTGTATTTCGTGTCAATCAAGAAACTTATACAATCTGTGTTCCGTATATGTTGCGTACGTAACTAAACCCGACGATCCATGTATAGCTTTCATTTCTCAATTTTCTTCAGACAAAATAGAAAGTGTTATGTATGTTAAATATTTGTTTGGTTACATTGTTATTGAGAACCGTTATCTCAATAGAAACGCCGGAGATGTGTTTATTTAATGAAATTGCAACTGTAAATCTACATTGGAAAAAAAGCGACTAGCAAATAACGGTGTTTAAACGCTATTGATTAGTTTAAAATAGAACGGTAGGAGAGTAAGATTTGTTTTGTTAGTATCAACTGATTGGCTATTCACAACATGTAGGAAGATCCATTTTGTTACATAGAATTTAAGTTTTAGAATTAAAGCGCTGCCGGATACTTTTGTGTAAAGTTTGTATTGACAAATAGCTACACAAATAAATACGAGTAAAACACGTATCTAAGTGATTTTATTTGTTCTAGTAATATTGATCTAAATAGAGACTTAATATATAACAGCGGTGGAGCCGTTCCTACTTTATTCACCGCTCATGCGGGGGATCGAACCACTGACCTCTCGCATGAGAGGCGAGCGGCGAGCACGCTATCGCATCGTCATACATGGTAGCTCAAACAGCAATGCAGTAAACGTATTCTATAGCTAAACTGAAAGGCAAAAGAAACGCAACACGGGAATTTCCGCTGTATATTGTATGTATAATATGCTGCTGTTAATCGAATGGTACATGGCTACGTAAGACCTTTCCTTTCGGGAAAAAATACCGAAACAACACATAATTCAGCAAATAGTATTCTTTCAAAGTTTCATTATTGGCAGAATTTGCGTTAGGCTCAAGCATGTGAGCAAACATAGGATGCAAAATTTTGCAAACTCTTTACGTTAATACTTCAACATTTATGAATTTCTTGTTACAAGGTGTAATGTGATTAAAACGTCTACAACATCACAGTTGTGTATTTTCTCTAATTACCTGCAACTTTTTTTTACAAAACATCTTGAGATTGCTTTGGAATAGTATGTGGAATTAAGTGTGCAGTATATACAACATATAGAGGAAATTCCCGTGTTTCGTTTCTTTTGCGTTTCAGTATGTACAGACACACCATGATACTTCCGTGATGACAAGCAACATTTAACGTTGCCCATTAACAACTTAGTCTTATTGACGAGGGCTAATGCATTTCCTCCCATGTGTTCAATGGGTGTTTACATAACTAAAAACGGCTAATACCCATAATAATACTGTATAAAGCAGCAGCTATAAACACATGCAAATTAGATAAACAAGGAAGTGATACAAAGTATCAAAGCTCGGCTTAAATGATCTGCCACGATAACTTGTATTGTATCTTAAAAAAACGTTGAGAATGACCATTTTGTTACACATTATGAACACTTACTTATGGGGATCCGTTTTAGTATTTGTTCTTTTTTTTGTGATATAAAAAATGAGTTATTAATATAAAAAGAATCAGTAGGAGTTAAGTAGAAATGCATGTATGACGGAGGGACAGAAGGACACACCCACGGACGGACACCTAATTATACAATAACCATTATCCTTCTCGCCTTCTATTGAAAAATTGTTTAAAGAACTGTTAGTGTTGTAGGTCACAATTAACACTGCATGACTCGTGGCATATATACCGAATGGAAAAAGAAACGCATAATCAAAAGATTGCCTATACTAATCTAGTATATACACCTACTTCCACGTACTATTCTAGATATTTCCCAACGTGTTTTGTACAAAAAAGGGCTACACCTAATTACAGAAAGGACAACTCATGTTGTAGACATTTTAATCAAAGTATACTTTGTTACAAGAAGTTCATAAATGTTGAAGTTTCACTTGAACAAGTAAAGTCATTTCAGTATTGTGTTTAATGTTAAGAGATTGCAACGATTAAAGCCTAAGTTTGCTCACCTGCTTGAGCCAAATGCGCATTGTGTCGATTATGAAACTTTAAGTGGGTAACCACTGGTGTGTTCGTTGCTGTTTAATTAAACCTTCCTTTCGAAAGGACAGGCCTAATGTCGCCCTGTACCATTCGATTAGCAGTAGCATATTAAACATACAATATTATACGTTTCTTTTTCTTTTCAGTATATGAATATTGTACTGAATGTATGGAAATACACACTGGTAGATAGAAAAATCATTTTACACTAAGTCACTACTCTACATCACACAATAATAAAAACTGGACTCTCATTTTATTGAAAACTACAATGTAGGATATCGTCGGAACCCACGGTTGATTGATTACGTTTTCACTCCTTTCATCACATGGTACCGACGATGAATGTAGGAAGAAGTCAGCAGGGGAAACACTTATCGTTTGAGAATACGTCAACGTCCTGGCCATACGCCTACAAGTTATTCCAACGGAATGTCCTGCAGAGTACTCAAATGTCAAATTGTCGGAACCAATCAGATTTATTCCGTAGTATTTTTTAAATATATTAACCTTGTAATGTTTAAAAAAAGTTGCCTTACATCAGGCTCGAATCCTGAACCTACGGTTCATTTGATACATAACTTAGACGACGCTCTGACCGACTGCGTCAAAAGCGCAGTTGGTCTTTGCGGTACTAAATAGTATATAACAAATGCCACGATCTGCAATCTGATTGGTTCCGATAATTTGGCATATGAGCGATAACCCCGACAATATGCGATAATATATATCATATTAATTCTTACTACAAACGCTCATAAAAATCAGATAAAAAATGTAGCAGTAATTAAGTCGAAACGCCTTTACAGTTGTAAAAAGTACTGTAATTTCGCAAAGTAAGCTTTCAACCGGAACGCCCTGGCACTATGCGTCAACCGGAACGCCGTGCCAGTATACGCTATATGACATTATACTGATACCTACTACTAAGGTTCATGAAAATCGGAAAAACAATGTAGGAGGAGTTAAACGGAGGCTCTTTTTTTTTTTTAAACATTTTAACGTCATGTTACTTTTCCAACCTCATTCAATCGGAACACCTTGACAATATAGGCTTATAAACACCATGTCGAGACTTCTTACCAAGTTTTGTTAAAATCTGATGAGACATGTAGGAGAAGTTAAGAGGAAATGATGTGTGACGGACGGACTGACGAACGGACGGACGCTACCATACCCATATGCCCTAGCCTTTAACGGAGAATACAGTAATGAACATATTTTAAAACAACAAGTCTGGATCATTAATGATATATGAAATTTCTACATTGTTCAACTGTGCGATTCTCTTTGAAATCGATGGATGGTTATTTCTGTATTTCTAAAATGAAGTATCTTTTGTGTCACTTCCTGTCTGTCGTCCGCTTTAAGTATTTAGAAGTTTACTGAGTGTATGACGTTTGAAGAATCACTCTGATATAATTGAGATACATACACAACCCATTAGGAATCAGATTCTCAATAATGACCTAAGTAGACCATGTATTTCCAGTATTCATCATTAAAGTCAGTGGGCTATTTGGACTTGTTTCTCTACGTCTCACAACTCAGGTGGTTTAACATTGCTCTACATATGTAGCAGGGCCTCTCTGGACCACTGTACAACTTCCTTAATTGTTTTAAAAATGTTTTTAAATGATTTGTTTTGTTAGTATCAACTGATTGACAAATCACAACATGTAGGAAGATCAATTTTGTTACATAGAATTTAAGTTTTACAATTAAAGCGCTGCCGGATTCTTTTGTGTAAAGTTTGTATTGACAAATAGCTACACAAATATATACGAGTAGAACACGTATCTAAGTGATTTTATTTGTTCTAGTAATATTGATCTAAATAGAGACTTAATATATAACAGCGGTGGAGCCGTTTCTACTTTATTCACCGCTCATGCGGGGGATCGAACCACTGACCTCTCGCATGAGAGGCGAGCGGCGAGCACGCTATCGCATCGTCATACATGATAGCTCAAACAGCAATGCAGTAAACGTATTCTATAGCTATACTGAAATGCAAAAGAAACGCAACACGGGAATTTTCGTTGTATATTGTATGTACAATATGCTGCTGTTAATCGAATGGTACATGGCTACGTAAGACCTTTCCTTTCGGAAAAAAATACCGAAACATCACATAATTCAGCAAATAGTATTCTTTCAAAGTTTCATTATTGGCAGAATTTGCGTTTGGCTCAAGCATGTGAGCAAACTTAGGATCCAAAATTTTGCAAACTCTTTACGTTAATACTTCAACATTTATGAATTTCTTGTTACAAGGTGTAATGTGATTAAAACGTCTACAACATCACAGTTGTGTATTTTCTCTAATTACCTGCACCTTTTTTTTACAAAACATCTTGAGATTGCTTTGGAATAATATGTGGAGTTAAGTGTGCAGTATATACAATATATAGAGGAAATTCCCGTGATTCGTTTCTTTTGCGCTTCAGTATGTACATACACACCATGATACTTCCGTGATGACAAGCAACATTTAATGTTGCCCATTAACAACTTAGTCTTATTGACGAGGGCTAATGCATTTCCTCCCATGTGTTCAGTGGGTGTTTACATGACTCAACAACGGCTAATACCCATAATGCAGCATCTATAAACACATGAAAATTAGAAACAAGGAAGTGATACAAAGTATCACAACTCAGCTTAAATGATCTGCCACGATAACTTGTATTGTATCTTAAAAAAACGTTGAGAATGAACTTTTTGTTACACGGTATGAACACTTACTTATGGGGATCCATTTTAGTATTTGTTCTTTTTTTTTGTGATATAAAAAATGAATTATTAATATAAAAAGAATCAGTAGGTGCATGTATGACGGAGGGACAGAAGGACACACCCACGGACGGACACCTAATTATACAATAACCATTATCCTTCTCGCCTTCTATTGAAAAATTGTTAAAGAACTGTTAGTATTGTAGGTCACAATTAACACTACATGACTCGTGGCATATATACTGAATGGAAAAAGAAACGCATAATCAAAAGATTGCCTATACTAATCTAGTATATACACCTACTTCCACGTACTATTCTAGATATATCCCAACGTGTTTTGTACAAAAAGGGGCTACACCTAATTACAGAAAGGACAACTCATGTTGTAGACATTTTAATCAAAGTATACTTTGTTACAAGAAGTTCATAAATGTTGAAGTTTCACTTGAACAAGTAAAGTCATTTCAGTATTGTGTTTCATGTTAAGAGATTGCAACGTTTAAAACCTAAGTTTGCTCACCTGCTTGAGCCAAATGCGCATTCTGTCGATTGTGAAACTTTAAGGGGTTAACCATTGGTATGTTTGTTGCTGTTTAATTAAACCTTCTTTCCGAAAGACAGGCCTAATGTCGCGCTGTACCATTCTATTAGCAGTAGCATATTAAACATACAATATTATACGTTTCTTTTTCTTTTCGGTATATGAATATTGTACTGAATGTATGGAACTACACAATGGTAGATAAAAAAATCATTTTACACTAGTTAGATATTTGCTACATCACTCAACAGTAAAAACTGGACTCTCATTTTATTGAAAACTACAATGTAGGACATCGTCGGAACCCACGTTTGATTGATTGATTACGTTTTCACTCCTTTCATTACATGGTACCGACGATGAATGTAGATAGAAGTTAGTATGTGGAAACCTACGTCAACGTCCTGGCCATACGCCTGCAAGTTATTCCAACGGAATGTCCTGCAGAGTACTCAAATGTAAAATTGTCGGAACCAATCAGATTTATTCCGTAGTATTTTTTAAATATATTAACCTTGTAATGTTTAAAAAAAGGTGCCTTATATCAGGCTCGAATCCTGAACCTACGGTTCAGTAGATACATAACTTAGACGACGCTTTAACCGACTGCGTCAAAAGCGCAGTTGGTCTTTTCGGTACTAAATAGTATATAACAAATGCTACGATCTGCAATCTGATTGGTTCCGATAATTTGGCATGTGAGCGATATCCCCGACAATATGCGACACTAGATTAATACTTACTACAAACGCTCATAAAAATCAGATAAAAAATGTAGCAGTATTTAAGTCGAAACGCTTTACAGTTGTAAAAAGTACTGTAATTTCGCAAAGTAATCTTTCAACCGGAACGCCCTGGCAATATGCGTGGCCAGAGATAATGCTGATAAACATTTGAAGCACTTCAACGTTCTTATATTTTGCCAAAATCATTCAACCGGAGCGCCGTGCCAGTATGCGCTATTTGACATTATACTGATACCTACTACTAAGGTTCATGAAAATCGGATGAAAAATGGAGGAGGAGTTAAACGGAGGCTCTTTTTTTTTAAAACATTTTAACGTCATGTTATTTTTCCAAACTCATTCAATCGGAACACCTTGACAATATAGGCTTATAAACATCATGTCGAGACTTCTTACCAAGTTTTGTTAAAATCTGATGAGACATGTAGGAGGAGTTAAGAGGAAATGTGTGACGGACGGACGGACTGGCGAACGGACGGACGCTACTATACCCATATGCCCTAGCCTTTAATGGAGTATACAATAATGAACATATTTTAAAACAACAAGTCTGGATCATTAATGATATATGAGATTTCTACATTGTTCATCTGTGCGATTCTCTTTGAAATCGATGGATGGTTATTTCTGTATTTCTAAAATGAAGTATCTTTTGTGTCACTTCCTGTCTGTCGTCCGCTTTAAGTATTTAGAAGTTTACTGAGTGTATGACGTTTGAAGTATCTCTCTGAAATAATTGATACATACACAACCCATTAGGAATCAGATTCTCAATAATGACCTAAGTAGACCATGTATTTTCCAGGATTCATCATTAGTGTGTTCCTCTACATCTCACAACACAATTGTTTTACATTGCTCTACATATGCAGCAGGGCCTCTCTGGACCACTGTACAACTTCCTTAATTATTTTAAAAATGTTTTCTTTGTGAAACTTAACATGGGGTCGACCAATTTGCATTTTTGTAATGTCCATAGTCAGTGGCGTAGCAGGCGGCCTACAGGCACGTGCCTACACATTGTCCCCAGAAATAAAAAAAATAAAAAAGCAAAAAAATGCAATACAACCTGAGTGTGTGTGTGTGTGTGTGTGTGTGTGTGTGTGTGTGTGTGTGTGTGTGTGGGGGGGGGGGTTGGGGAGAGGGGGTGGGGTGGGAGGGGTGTATTCGTGGTATTTTCAGAAAATAAAAGTCGAACTGTTTTCGCTCGCGGTCTTTCGGAACCAAACACCGCTTGAAATCGCGGGTTAAAAAAATATTGTTTGCTTAAAATACCGTCAGAATGCAGGATTTGCCTTCCTTCTAAAAAAAGATTCCGAGCGAGCATTCCCCCCAACCCACCTAGACCTTGTGCCTACACACTGATTTAGCCACAGCTACGCCCCTGATAGTTTGTAGAGACCCTGTTGAATTTGTCCATTTCACTTTCATTTTCAAATGTATCACTACCCAGTATTAAATTATCAGATATGAGCTCAATCACATTCAGGCATATCCAAACATGTACGAAATTATGAAATGTTCCCATTCCTGTCACCTGGAACAAAGAAAGAGAAAATATTTGCCCATTTTAAGAAATAAACAAGAACCGAATAACACAGTTCTATTTTTTTTAAGGGTAAGAATGTTACCTACCATGACTCCTACCGTAACGGGCAATGGAAATAACTGTTTGGTGAGACCTCTGTTGTTTTCACATAGAGCGTAATGTTAGCTATACACAGTATAACACTCGCCTTAATTCTCGATGACAGTTCATATATCCATTAAGATATACACCTCCGTACAAAACGCATAAATAGCAAAACAGCAATGAGACAACTGGCAGCTCTATCTACCAGCATGTGGCTCAAAAAGAAAGCAGATGACACGTTTTGACAAAAGCATCCTAACCACACCTCGTTATATTTAAAGATTATCTTATATAAAGTAGGCCTATTGCCAGTCTGCACTCTGAAGACCGATTTCTACGCTTTTTGCAACTATATCTTTGGAAATCTATTCTCAATACAACAACAGCAAACATACATACATCTTTCATTCGCTTAATCAATTACACAGTCTCAAATATCACCACTGATGGTACTACTTTCGTGAACGACCATTTTCAACTTTTGACCTCTCTGTCTCGCGATCGAAGTCCATATAGAAGAAGATACAAATAGCATCCATCAAAACCGCAGTGCACCAAATACAGGCATTCACCATCCATCAAAGCAAGAACGCAGTGCACCAAACACACGCATTCAGAACGAACAACAATTACAGGGGGATAAACTATGCAAACTATGCAAACTATGCAAACTATGCGACACATATTGACAACAGGGTTACCACCTTAGAACGGTCAATGACAAAAATGCTTCTGTGAGTGTAAACCAGGTTCTACGCTCTATTCTTACCCTATTGACATTCCAATAGAACAGGGCAAACAAAATTCAACCAGGCTATATCCCTTAACAAACTAATCAGCATTAATAGTCAATATAAGCAAAACACGGGGATACTCATGTATATATGAATATAGAAGAAACAGTCTTTAATTCATGCGTTCAATACCGATCACATTCAAGGTCAGAAACCCATCGTCACTATTGATGCTGTCCCAATGTCTTACACAGTTGTTAAGTTTACTTTTTCAGGTTTATAGTACTCGTATCTAGTCATATCTAGTTCGAATGTTGTTGTTGTTTGTTTTTCCTTTTATTTTGTTGTAAAATTGTGTTTATAATTTTGTTTCAGGTCCTGGTCCGGCGCACTACCTATTACCTACTACAATAGGGTCCAAAAGTGTGGACAACACAAAACGACACTCGCCGGCCTACTCATTCGGCTCAAGATCATGGTGTAAGTATTTGGTCGAGCTGTTTGTGCTGCTGGTATAATATGCCTTAAAAGTTAAAATCGACAATGTTTTGGTGATTGAAATTAGGGTTAAAGTATCTGGAGTTTAAATATATTGTAGATACCTTCCGTGGTTTGTTAAGTTACACGCATTCGTTCGTTCAACTCCATTTTCAATATTTCGACATTTATTTTTAGAAACATTATATTAAATTCTAGTGTATATTCTTACTAATGGCGGGAGGTATACCGTACTGGTTCTACCCATAAAGAAGTGGGTGGTCTGCATCCACCAATAAAATATAGCCTAAACTGTGCTTAAAATGACGCAAAGCAACATTCAGCCAAACAGCCTACATTTTAGGGCATCATCTTTAGACTATGAAATGTAAAACGACCACACCCAAGGGTTAAACGATCGTATAAAAAAGAAGAGACACTAAATACTGAGTACACAAGCCTGGTCAGGTAGCTGTTTAACGCAAAAGCACGCCTCGAATATAGCCCTCAAGTTTAGACCACGCCTCGAATTTAGCGCTCATGTTCAGACCAGGGCTCGAATTTAGCGCTTATGTTCAGACCACGCCTGGAATATAGCCTTCATGCTCAGATGGAAGTGGGTCAGGTTACATGGCCACTCAGGATACAACATAAAACTTTAATATGGTAATTTGCGAAATAATTATTTCAGAGAAGAATTATTATATTTTATTTAAGTTAGGGAACACACCTAAACTATAAGCAAAGCAATTTGCATATCCATTGTTTACCTACTTTGCCGAGGCGAGCACATCCGTCTGATTTAGGGTAATTAAACATTCAGAACTTGAATGACCAGAATTCAAACACCACGTGACACTTCACGTGAACTGACCATTACATCTATGAAATACTAACAGACGACGCGTTTATATAATTTTTCTTACCCAATGAGAGAAAATAATTATTCACTCCGTTCAAACGAAATAAATTATACTAAATACAGAACACGAACTGCCGGTGTAAGCGATATTAAAAAGTGCTAATATATATTTTTTTAAAACACTTTTCAGTGCGGTTTCCTGTTATTTTTTGGCTGTAACTGTATTCTGGACATGTTGTTGATGTTTGAAAAAAATGCGGTTCATCATGTTTTAGACAGTTTTTTATATAAAATTTCAGAAGTGAAAGTAGACAGGGTATGTAACAATAGCATTGACCTTTGACCCGGTGTTAGCCTGAGAAATGATTCTTAGAAGATATTCAACACCCTATGTCATTGTTGATGTTTAATAGCAGACATGTTTATTTGCAGTAATTATTTGATTAAGTAAGTTATCCAGAATTCTAAGCAAGTTGAGTCTTTAACAGGTTGTCAACATTCTAACTTTACTATGGAAGGGCCATGGATTCATTTACGCTATTATAACCTGGACGACGGTGGGTTAACACGTCTAAGCGCTTAGTGAAATTTTACGATTTTAGAATTTAATTCTTAACAGAAACTAACAGGAACGTTTGTGTGGTTTTAAATCATTTATTTTTGATATTATGTTTTGTTTACGTGAAATTCGTCGGTCTTTCCAGATACTTGTCTAAATTACTTTGTGACAAAGATAAACTGAGTATAATTTTAGCGTTTCGTTGTTTTTATAAGTTTGCTCAGGTGTAGTGAGAGAACAACATCTTTATAATTCATGCTACTGCATTTTCTTTTACATAAAAAAGTGGATTGAACATATGCAATACCATAGTACAACTTCATAACGTGGTCCCGCCTTAATTTCATTAAATTATTGCAACGCTTATATTAGCAGGATTTTATAACGGATATGTCGACAATAAAACAGCTTTAAAAACATTTTTTACTGAAAAAAATGCGATAAACTGTTTAAAATTACCAATTATATGTTTTAATTTTACAACATACCAACTTTTTAAGCCGAAACTAAGGTTTTATTTCATACACCAGCCAACCCAATTTTCGCTTCTTGGAAAAAGGGTTAGATGGGGTATGAAAGTTAATACTCGGACCACGTAATGAGCTTGTTTAACAGAAAGCTCGTTATTGTAAATCATGCCGCACGTTAGGTCATAATTCAAATTGGATGCAATTTGCATAACTTTACATGACTGCATAAAGCGATAAAAGATTCTGGAATGGAATAATTAGCGTATTGCGTATGCAAAGTTCTTTTGCTGCTGGAAAGTCAGCTTTGACGACGAATACGAATTATGAAACTATCAACGTCGTCAATCTGAATAGTCGATGACATTAATGTAAAGCATTGCATGTCATTCATTTGGCATCGATAAGTGGTATTTAGATTGTCACGATATTTACCTTATTCTTCGACAGCCCTCCCGGTAACTTATCGACCGAGTTAACACATTATTGTGATATGGCCAGTGAAGTACATTAATTAAACTAAATAGTTTCGTATCCTTTAGTTAGATAAATTATTCACGCAAATTCGCTATTTATTATGCCTGTTGTCAGAGGGTTTGTGGCGTTTCCTTCGTCGAGGGGTTAACGACGTTGCGATGTAAACATTGCTGCGGGTTCGAAAACTCATTAAAAAATAGCTCAACTTGTAAGAAAGTGTCGATTCTTACGGATGGAAGGAGGTATAGAGTACTGGTTCTATCTAGGTTAAGTGTGGTGGTCTGCCTCTACCACAAAACATATCGACTGTCATATATGGCCTAACATGTGCTAAAATTGGCGTAAAACACGATTAAAAAAAACACGTGTTGTTGTTCGGTAGACTTAACTTTTATAAAACAGTGTGTTATACATCTATCTTACACTTGTAAAGTGGTAATGTAATAACGTCGCCAGGAAACATAATGTAATCCAAACATTATTGTATATATGTACACAGACCTAATAACAAAATTTATTAATATGTCTGTGATATGTATTAGCAACACAGAACTGCTTGATTTCCTGCAAAAAGCGTAACGGCGAGTACTGTAGTTACACAATGTATACCTCTTATCACACATGTACAGCATTTGGGAAATCTCAAGAAAATCATTTATTTTGAATACGTTTGAATCAACGTTAGCATAATACTTACCCATTTCAAAACTTGTTTCCTTCAGCATTCAAAAATGACAGCCCTGGACCCGCGTACAACATTGACTCTCTGTTAGGGAAGAATGGAATGGAGAACAGACCATCCTACTCGTTCGGAATGAGAGCAAGAACACCAGGTATTTTAATATATACACCAATGGGAATACTACCGTGAACTTTACCACGACCTTAGCATCATTATTAACAGGCGCGAGAATCAACATTCTTGTTCTTATCATATCATATTCATATTCATTATATGATCTATTCCCAAAGCTAGAGTGGCGAATTCATGTGACGTTTTGATCGGTTCCAATGCACACAAAAAAATGTAAAGCGAACACCTGCCTCAATCGCTTTGTTTACAATGTTTTGCCGTGAAACCGATCAAAAAGTCACGTGGTTTCGCCACCTTGAAAGCAGTAGCAGCAGTAGCAGCAGTAGCAGTAGCAGCAGCACCAGCAGCAGCAATAGTTGCAGTAGTAGTAGCAGCAGCAGTTTCGTGCGGCTAATTTATTGAAAATAACATATATATTTAGCATTCAATTTGGCTGTGAAAAGGTGCATGCATTCCTTTTATCAGACACAAAGTCTCAAGAGATACTTAAGTTAATTTCTAAAACAAATCTACAACAATCTGACAAAGCAGGTCACATATAAAAATGATATATTGTGCGATAAGCTAATGCCCTGCGAAATATGGTTATCATATCATATTTTCGTTCACATTAATGAAAACGTGCCATGTTAAAATCAAGCCCACACACGTAGTAAATGATGATGTGTTCTTGAGCACACGTTTAGAACTTCAAGCACATCTGTCGTTGGGCATTTTTAATGTAGTGTTAACGAATCAATTGCATTTCTTGTAAAGATATTAAACACGTTAAACAATGGCAATTTCTACCATAATGTATGCTTCGCATTTTTATGATTGCATTGCTCTCAAAAGACTGTCTACATGTTGATCGACATTGCACGTTAGAGAGGGTCTCACGGGGGTTTTGGGGAGCAAGGAAACATAGCCGTTTGTTTTTTGGGGGAAAATGAACATTGTCTGTTATAGGTAATATTTTTGGGGAACAATGGAACATTGGAAAAATATTTTTTTTGGGTAACAAAGCAAAATATTTTTGGGGAACAAGGGAACTTTGGGTCATATTTTCAGGGAACAAGGGTACATAGATCCCTGGGAGGGCCTCGTTAGAGTGTATATTTTTGACCGACATTATACGTTGGGGTGTATACTGTTGATCGACATTATAGGTTAGGGAGAACACTTTTGACAGACATTATATGTTGAGGTGTATAATGTTTACATGCGTTATATGTAAGGGTGTATACTGTTGACCGATATTATACGTAAGGGTGTATACTGTTGACCGATATTATATGTAAGGGTGTATACGGTTGACCGATATTATATGTAAGGGTGTATACTGTTGACCGATATTATATGTAAGGGTGTATACTGTTGAACGAAATATATGTAAGCGTGTATACTGTTGACCGATATTATATGTAAGGGTGTATACTGTTGACCGATATTATATGTAAGGGTGTATACTGTTGAGCGATATTATATGTAAAGATGTATACTGTTGGCCGATATTATATGTAATGGTGTATACTGTTGACCGATATTATATGTAAGGGTGTATACCGTTGACCGATATTATATTTAAGGGTGTATACTGCTGAACGACATTATGGGTTCGGTTGTATACTGTTGACAGACATTATATGTAAGGGTGTATACTGTTGACCGACATCATACGTATACTATTGACTGACATTATATGTAAGGGTGTATACTGCTGAACGACATTATGGGTTAGGGTGTATACTGTTGACAGACATTATATGTAAGGGTTTATACTGTTGTACGATATTATACGTTAGGGTGTATATTGTTGACCGATATTTTACGTTAGGGTGTATACTGTTGAGCGACAGTATACATTAGGGTGTATACGGCTGACATACGTTATATGTAAGGGTGTATACTGTTGACCGACGTTATACGTTAGGGTGTATACTGTTGATCGATATTATACGTTAGGGTGTATACTGTTGACCGACAATATACGTTAGGATGTATACTGTTGACATACGTTATATGTATGGGTGTATACTGTTGAACGGCATTATACGTTAGGGTGTATACTGTTGACCGATCTTATACGTTAGGGTGTATCCTGTTGACCAACATTATACGTTAGGGTGTAAGTGTGTATACTGTTGATCGACATTTTACAATAGTGTGTATCCTGCTGACCGATATTACGTTAGGATGTGTACTGTTGACCGGCATTATACGTTAAGATGTTAATTTGTTTGTTTGTATGGTATTTTTACGTCATTTTCAACACGTGTAAGGTTATATATGACGGTCGATTTGTTTGTGGTGGAGGCTGACCACCCGCTTTTCCTTGGTAGTACCAGTACTGTACACCTCCCGACATTCGTAAGTATCGACACTTCCTCAAATGTTACAATGTATACTGTTGACCGACATTATACGTTAGGGTGTATACCGTTGACGGACACTATATGTAAGTGTGTATACTGTTAACCGACATTATACGTTAGGTTGTATACTGTTGACTGACATTATATGTAAGTGTGTATACTGTTGACCGACATTATACGTTAGGGTGTATACTGTTGACTGACATTATATGTAAGTGTGTATACTGTTGACCGACATTATACGTTAGGGTGTATACTGTTGACTGACATTATATGTAAGTGTGTATACTGCTGACCGATATTATACGTTAGGGTGTATACTGTTGACTGACATTATATGTAAGTGTGTATACTGCTGACCGATATTATACGTTAGGGTGTATCCTGTTGACCAACATTATACGTTAGGGTGTATACTGTTAACCGACATTATACGTTAGGGTGTATACCGTTGACGGACATTATATGTAAATGTGTATACTGTTAACCGACATTATACGTTAGGGTGTATACTGTTGACTGACATTATATGTAAGTGTGAATACTGTTGACCGACATTATACGTTAGGGTGTATACTGTTGACTGACATTATATGTAAGTGTGTATACTGTTGACCGACATTATACGTTAGGGTGTATACTGTTGACTGACATTATATGTAAGTGTGTATACTGCTGACCGATATTATACGTTAGGGTGTATACTGTTGACTGACATTATATGTAAGTGTGTATACTGCTGACCGATATTATACGTTAGGGTGTATCCTGTTGACCAACATTATACGTTAGGGTGTATACTGTTAACCGACATTATACGTTAGGGTGTATACCGTTGACGGACATTATATGTAAATGTGTATACTGTTAACCGACATTATACGTTAGGGTGTATACTGTTGACTGACATTATATGTAAGTGTGTATACTGTTGACCGACATTATACGTTAGGGTGTATACTGTTGACTGACATTATATGTAAGTGTGTATAATGCTGACCGATATTATACGTTAGGGTGTATACGGTTGACTGACATTATATGTAAGTGTGTATACTGCTGACCGATATTATACGTTAGGGTGTATCCTGTTGACCAACATTATACGTTAGGGTGTATACTGTTGACCGACATTATATGTAAGTGTGTATACTGTTGACCGAAATTATACACTAGGGTGTATCCTGCTGACCGACATTATATGTAAGTGTGTATACTGTTGCTTGACATTTTACATTAGAGTGTATCCTGCTGAACGACATTATACGTTAGGATATATACTGTTGACCGACATTATACGTTAAGTTGTTTGTTTGTTTGTTTATTTGTATGGTATTTTTACGTCATTATCAACACGTGTAAGGTTATATATGACGGTCGATTTTTTTTGTGGTGGAGGCAGACCACCCGCTTTTCCTAGGTAGTACCAGTACTGTACACCTCCCGACATTCGTAAGTATCGACAGTTCCTCAAATGTTACAATGTATACTGTTGAACGACAGTATACGTTAGGGTGAATACCGTTGACGGACATTATATGTAAGTGTGTATACTGTTAACCGACATTATACGTTAGGGTGTATACTGTTGACTGACATTATATGTAAGTGTGTATACTGTTGACCGACATTATACGTTAGGGTGTATACTGTTGACTGACATTATATGTACGTGTGTATACTGCTGACCGATATTATACGTTAGGGTGTATACTGTTGACTGACATTATATGTAAGTGTGTATACTGCTGACCGATATTATACGTTAGGGTGTATCCTGTTGACCAACATTATACGTTAGGGTGTATACTGTTGATCGACATTATATGTAAGTGTGTATACTGTTGACCGAAATTATACGTTAGGGTGTATCCTGCTGACCGACATTATATGTAAGTGTGTATACTGTTGATCGACATTTTACATTAGAGTGTATCCTGCTGACCGACATTATACGTTAGGATATATACTGTTGACCAACATTATACGTTAAGATGTTTGTTTGTTTGTTTGTTTGTATGGTATTTTTACCTCATTTTCAACACTTGTAAGGTTATATATGACGGTCGATTTTTTTTGTGGTGGAGGCAGACCACCCGCTTTTCCTGGGTAGAACCAGTACTGTACACCTCCTGACATTCGCTAGAATCGACACTTCCTCACAGGTTACGATGTATACTGTTGACCGACATTATACGTTAGGATGTATCCTGCTGACCAACATTATACAGTAGGGTGTATACTGTTGGACGACATCATACGTTAAGATTGAAATGTTGACCGACATATACGTTAGGGTGTATACTGTTGACCGACATTATACATATGATATATAAGATGGAACAACGTTACCCCATACTTACACTCTATACATGTTATCGCCCTTGTTACAACAGTGTAACAACCAATTCGTGTCTGATTAACGGCCTCTGGGATCATCAAGCCCAGTCTGTGTGGCTTTGAAGTAGAATACCACTGAGCCGCTGCTAATGGACCTCTCGTGATCAGGCTTAATAACACGTAATCTGCTAGTTTTCTCTCTTGTTCGTGTTTGTTGCTTCCAAGGGATCCCTTTTTCATTATTTATTTACAAAGAAACTACGGTTTTCCTACAGAAACAGTGTTTGAACATTCACACTAAACATGAGCCGAAGCAAGCATGATGAAATTTTTTTTATATCGAACACCATGTATAACGTTAAAGGACACATGGAAATCTTGATTTTTTAAAAACTAGCGGCGTCCCGTTATTTTTTTCAATATAAGCTGTATTTGTTCAATCATTAATGTTAATTAAAAGAATTGTATTAAGCCATTTGTTTTTGCATAATATTAATTTTCATATTATTGCACAAGTAATATATTAAAACTTAAAGTAACATAAAACGAAATAGTGAATACTTACAATCTGATTTATTTAAATGTAACCAGGGTAAAAGTAAAAAAGATACTGGATATATAAATCGAGACATCCATTTCAATTACTTCAAGATTGCCATGTGTCCCTTTATGAATTTGACGCACTATCTATAACGCGCTATCTATAACGCGCTATCTATGAACATTGGAATTGCATTCGACGATTTCTTTCGTTTTGATTCTTTTAGATGAAAACAAAAACACATTTCAAAAATAAGACATAGTTTCACATTGATATAATTAGTGTCTCGGGTGTAGAAACCAGAGGGGGTTAAAGTGTATTACGGGGTTGTCCCTATCACGGTTGGGTCCACCATCTTGAAAAACGCTCCTACGACTGTACAGACGACCTTTTGCAGGACATAACCAAGCAAATAACAAGCACGGTTGAAATAAAAGCAAATATATGTAAAACAAATGAAGTTGTGTTTTCAATCAATACAACCATTGCAATAAATCTCACGTCCGTTATTTGATCTGTTTCCTAATAAGCTAATTACAAAACGTGAAGCAGGTAATGTAAAGGTGTTAAAGGGACACACGGCAATCTAGGCAATTGAAAACTTAAAATTTTATTTAATGATTTGCAAACAGGTTTAAAGTAAAAATGTCACTGAATTAATAAATCGAGAAGTTAATTTTGATGTTTAATAAAGTCTTCAAGATTGCGTCCCTTTAAAGATGCTTTATCGATCCGAGTCTAAATTTAGGTCTGTATTTTATTTCTGTTTTAGTTTCTTTTAAGTATTCTCTAATACATTTATTTCAATATACATATATTATGTTACATTTGGAAGACATACATGAAAGGAAAACGAAACAAACGACCGCATATATGGTTTGGTGTTTATTACCACTTTTTTAATTTTACAGCACGTTATAGGAGAGTATTTTAAGACACATTTTATTGTTTGAAATAGTAAAGTTTATGGGGGATATATTAAACATCCATGAGTGTAATTAAGATGGACAACAAATGGCATTCGTCTCATGGGTCTATCATTTCTTCTTGCGCTTGTGCAATACCCATGAGGGGCGTCTGGGGCCGAGTGGTCAGAGTATCTTATACTTGAAATCATTTGCACCTCACCTCTGTGTGTTCGATCCCTCATGGGCCTAGGAATCGTTATGTGGGGAAGCTTGCGACACGTCGTTCGTTCTATCGAGGTGCCCGCCCGTGCACGAAAATTGCCTGGAGGGGCAACTGTGGTCTTCTTCCACCGACGGAAGCTGGAAAAGTCGCCATATGACGTTAGCGATCAATTCAATTCAATACACATGAACAACTCGGGGTTAGAGGGCGTGAACGGTAGAAAGCATATTTTACTACCGTTCATGAACAGTCTCAATCAAACATAGAAATGTTTGTATATATATATCGTGTTCGTCGATTTCCGTATTTCCCCCTTTATACTCGTTCTTAAACACCAAATAGACAGGCACGGAACTCTGACGTTACATGGTCAACCACTTGGCCATAAAACGGTGTCCAAATTAGTACGTACATGTAACTAAGCAAATGACATGGGTAGGCGCATCTAACAAACGATATCATCACACATATAGCAAAGCACTCCAAGCGCGGTAAGTGATTTAGCGTCAAGTGAATAATTCTCTTTTCTTTTTGTAAAAAAAGCATTTTCAGTAATTTAAACTGTTCCTTTTTTCCGGTTTGTATCGATTGTTGATGTACTTGAGACAGTGTTCAAGCATTGTCATGTTAAAACTGTGATCTCTGAATTGTGTTTTGCTTATATGGATATGAAGTTATGAATACAGTACCCATGACATTTCAGTTATATATGTGTCTTCAAACCGTGCTGTTATTCATGAGACTAGTCCTTTCTTAGAAACTATACGAACACCACTGTATGTATATTTGTTGACAGCACTTGGTTATTTATTCATGAGAATAACACTTATTCTTATTTAAAATGGGTATATATATGAATGACAACGTGGCATTTTATGTATTTCATATACAAAATAAAACAATTAATACAATTGAATTGAATTGGGGTATAAAGGCGCACCAACACGTGAAAGGTTATATGGCGCCTAACAGGAATGAACATGCCAGGCTCATCCTCCATGTACATCAAGATAAAATATGGAGAATGGGCCTAGAACCTTCTCACGTGCGAAACTGCAGAGTCGCTGCAAATTCTATTGTAGACACTCCATTTACGCTGGAGCCACGTTTATTGTTTTTCTGCCACTGCTCTAGTGATTTGAGCGAGATGGCACCTGAAACAATGCAGGGGTCACGATGAAGACCTTTAACGAGCATGAACAAAACATTATAAAATGAACATGAATTGGGGGTGGGGGATTCTACCCTCTGCCTACCCCTCCAATTAGATCTGCAGTGGCTCTATTCTTTGCCCCAGAACCAAACGGGGCCCCCGGAACCACACGGGGCCAACTAATACAAACCAGTGGGCGAGTTACACATAGTATACACAATAAAATTTCGAATCTGTCTCTATGGCGACTGTTGTAGATGTAAACGAGTTACTTGTCATGTAGTAAATGACGCTTAGACTCGTTTTAATTACCTTAATCGTTAAGCCTTTGTTACAAACAGCGACCAAGGAGATATAAACTACATCTTGAATTATTTATGTTGCAGTATTATGTAGCAGACTATTCAATCTCATGGAGAAACGCCACAAATAATTAATGATGCTAATGTATGGTTGAAGGTCAGATTTGTGGTATATGTACAAAGTAGCTACGGTTACATATTATAGATTTACTGGGAAAAGTTATTAACAGATATGGATGGCATCGGTAGGTAAGTAAGGACTAGGCATTAGAGCTACATACCTCAGACCCGCGTGGGTTCGCTCACTAGCATGTCTGATGGGAACCTTCATCCTTCATCTCCCTCTGAGGTTGCTGTATAACCAGTATACCTAACATCATGTGTAAAATCCCATTTCATACTCAATGTCATCAGCAACAATATTTAAAGAATGCATTTAACTTTTCCGTGTAAGAATATAAACGGAATCCAAATCCAAATAATATACAAATGGTCTTCTCTTTTTTCTTTTTTTTAAGCGTCTCCGTGGCAGAATGGTTGACGACGTTGCGTTGTAAACCTTCGCCACTCGCCGCTGCGGGTTCGAAATTTCACTGGGAGCGCGACTTGTAAGTGAGGAAGTGTTGATTCGTACGGATGGCGGGAGGTTCTACCCAGGAAAAGTGGGTGGTCTGCCTCCACCACAAAAAATCGACCGTCATATATAACCTTGCATGAGTTGAAAATGACGTAAAACACCAAACAAACAAACAAACAAATGGACTTTTAATGTTTACAATGCATTTTATGCTTCTTTTATTTTGTATTTTAGTCAGAAAAAATGAAAGTCCCGGACCAGGCGCCTATAACACGGATGTTCGACCACTGTGGGAGAGGCGAGCCCCGGTATATTCTATCTCTCCAAGAACCAAGCAGAGATCGGTGGATCCTGTTCCATCGCCGAGTACATATATGCTCCCTACAACCCTGGGGGAAAAAGTAGTTGATCGTAAGGGAGGCGCAGCCGCGTCAATTTATGGCCGTCGGGAAAAACATGGATTTGCCGAAGATTTAGCTAACACCCCGGGTCCGGCGAAATACGGCGCGTTTTCTCCTACGCTTACTAAAAGGCGGGGTCCGGAGTACACGGTTAAAGGACGGCATTTCATGCCTGATAGTAGAAATGTTGTTCCCGGACCCGGAACGTATAATCCACAAGATGTGTATCTCCATCTAGAGCAGTCGCCGCGGCATGTGATAGGAGTAAGACATTCTGAGTTTGTTATGCCGACTTTAACACCAGCGGATATAAATAATTAAATTTTAAACAAATTAGAAAACCTAATATATAATATTAAGTTTATATATATTAAACAGATCATGTCGACTTTCTTTCATTCATTAAACATACAGGTTATATCTACACGTATTTTGTAGACCAGTTTCTACGAGAACATAAAAACGGTCTGTAGATGGTCATACTACACCAATTCATTTTCCATAGGCCTACCTTATAGCTCTAAGCTCTGTACTGAGTTCCCTAATATATGAAGCTATATTTTTATTACTTGTTTTGAAAGACCTATCTTAGTTTTAATCAAAAAAACATACAGAAGCCATACGTTGAGTATGTTTTGAAAAAGCTGTTTGGGTCGGATGGTGCTGACCCACCTACTTGCATGTAGAAACATGAGGAAAATGTAAAATACACTTCTTTCTTTGATTATGCAACACATTATGAATACATTGCACAAATGTATGATTTAACCTTTAAAAGTACTCTTCAAAAGTTGAATTTTAATTTTTAAGCAAGATTTTTTGGTTTGTTTACCTTGACAACCAATCAAAATTAAGAGATTCTGTGAAATAGCTCCGAATTTACCCTGGAACATTTTTCCCTGCTCGCTGATTGGTTTGTAGATCAGATACGTTATGCTATAAGAGAAGCAACTCGTACACACCCGGCAATAATATAACAGTTTCGCAAGTACTGGTTCATTCCCTTTAACATAAAGTTACTCTACAGTATAGCTTTTATAATTTGTTAGATAGAAAAAAAGTATTAACTTTACTATCGTTATGACCCTTTTATTATAGCCTAAAAGCACTGGTGTGTACGAACAAACTTTCGTATTTTACTATCCACGTAGTCCAATCGGTGTATTCTCATTTTCTGTGATCATTACGTGATCCGAGTATTAACTTTCATACCCCATCCCACCCCTTCTCCAATAAGCAAAAACGGGGTTGTATGGGGTATGAAATACAACTTTAATTTTCGCTTCAAATGTTTGCATATTGTAAAATTAAAACATTTAATAGGTAATTTTAAACAGGTTATTACAGTTTTTCAGTAAAAACTGTTTTTAAACATGTTTTATTGTCGAAATATCCGTCTTAAAATCCTGCTAATAAAAGCCTTCCCATCGCTTAATGGAATTAAGGTGGGACCACGTAATGGTTTTGTGCACTGTTCAATAAATAGTGTTTTAATGCGGGTACAGTTTTCTAGTTAGTCCGTCGTTTTCAAACCTTCCAGTTATAAAACTCTTAGTGTTGCTGTACCTTGTAATAGTACGTACCATTAAAGGGACACGCGGCAATTTTTGTATCAAGAATTCGTTTTACTCTAAATTGTCACAGCTACGTTTATCACAAACATCACTGACATGCTGCTATTTTAAATTTCTCATTACATCATTATTAGTATCAGCTTAATATGTTTTCCATTAATTATAATATGCATACTCTATTGAGTATGCGGATTTAAAAAAAATGGCATTCATATTGTTTTCAGGATATGGTACTCTTACATCTTAAATCTAGCTGACAATTTATCTCCTTTTAATAATAATTTACATTTCACATAATATTCTCACCATTTTCATTTATAATTAATGAAATGACAGTTATTTTTATTTTCTGATGAAATTGCGATTGAATGCACATAACTTGTGCATCTTATCCGTGTTTGAAAGCGCTTTTTAAAATAATTTACACCTTTTTTAAAAAAAAATCCCAATTCATGATAAAATATTGTTCGGGCAGCAGAACAACGTGGTGTTCAGTCCTAACATTTCCTTCAGCATTTATTTTCAATGAAATTGGCCATTGCTTCAAATAACCATACATTGCTTCAAATAACTTTGGAGCGTAACCTATGATGGCACTATTACTGTGCAGAATTTGTTTCCTTGTAAATAAGGCGGCATTTAAGGTCTCACAACACACTTCGATTTTATTGTGTTGGCCATAGGCAGTAAAGTCCAATTTCCCATTCTGAATCAAGCATTTACAGTCTAAAAGTATTTTTTTGGGGAAAATACAGTTACTGCTGCTCATAAAAATCCACAAAATCTGGTACATAGCCCAGTTTTTTGTTTTTTTTAATGTGAGTGGTGGCAGTCAAGGTACTCTTTTCGGCTTTCACTAAACAGTTTGCACCTAAATTCATACGCATTTTGAGCACCCACAAATGTGTCACATTTTGCTGTCAGTGTCGTCTAATCGCTGTTCAACCAATCTCACACTACTGTTTTCTCACCTGCAACAAGAAAAGAAAATATCCATGGGCAATTATTAAAATATCTCAAACCGAAGAACACACCCCTACTTTTTATGGTGTAAGAATCATCTACAGTCACATGCAAGAGAGCTAAGTGTGTTGTGAGATCTTAAGCGTCATTTAGGCTCATTCATTTGGTTTATGCCCTGTAGAATGGAAAATATCATTATTTGTTAACACCCCACAAAAAGCCCGATCTAACGCTTTTATTCAGTAAAAGGTTAAATATATGTTTAAAAATCAAAAAAACATGTAGAAAGCACATTCTTAATAAATACTAAGACTGTAAATTTGTGTTAAGTTCACTTTCAAATTCAGTTGTTTTTGAAAATCAGGAAAAGATTGATGTGTATTTTGTTATACCTTCTTCATTCTACGATCAAAAAAAAATAAAAAAATAAATAAATAAAGTGCTTAATCAGCTGCATTGACAAAGTGTGTGAGTCCATCATTTTACAATTTGCGAGTATATGTTTGTGTATTGTGAACAGAGGCAACGGGGCCAAGATTTATTTATTATTATATTTTTATTTTTTATTTTTTTTGTTTTACACTTTGCAGATTCATTGAATGCATTTTTACCACCCAGTATTTCATTAGTTAACATTTTAGCATTATTTCACACACACATATATTTGTGTTAGGACCATGCATTTGTTTCACAATGTATATATGAATGTGATATGTCGGGTCGAGTTTGTATATGAAAAGGTCAGATGTTGAGTCCAAGCTTCAGTAATACGCCAAGTGCAACACATGTTCAAACTGTCATGTGAGCATTATAATTTATACACTGTAAATTCTGGTCTCATACCACTATTATCTCCCCTGAAAGTTCACGGACCTAGAGACAAAAGGAAAACAGAAAATAATTCTATTTTGTTCTCAATTTTAGGCAATTTTTAATTTGAAAAATAGGTTTTTCTTTGCTTTAGCATACATCTGCAGTGTGAAAGACAGATGATACAGAAAATCCCATGTTGATATGAGGTTTCATTCAAATTTCAGAAGTGTTTGACCTAATCACCACATATTCAGCTGACTAGTGTATGAATTGTGTATTTCCCAAAGGGGTCATTTTCCATGAGCGAGAAAAAAAACACCTGGCTAACTTATGTATTTTATTGTTTTAAATTACTGGTCTTGGCTATACTGACGATATTAAACCAACAACAATGTCTGCTGGCCTGCTTTGAAGCTCAGATGTTGGAACAGGCTGTACAGTAACCCTGTGGGAAAATTAATTGAGGTGTGAGACCAAAATAAAGTGTTGAACCACTTGATTTGATGTGAGATATCTGAAATATTTTCAAAAAGTTTTATAAACCATACATACCATACATATCAATAAAGCTTTAGTATCCAGGCAGAGGGGTAAAATCTCCGTCGAATTCATATTCATTTTGTCATTTTTGCCATGTTCATTAAAGGTGTTCGTCCTCACCTCTGTGGTCTTGAGTGGTGGCCGAGAGCAATGATCGTCTCTCCAGCGATAAGTGGAATACAATATAACTGACGGCAACTCTGCAGTTCTGCACGTGAGAAGGTTCTAAGCCAGTTCTGCATGTTTTTATCTCGATGTAAATGGAGAGTGGGCCTGGTATGTTCATAGCTATTATTGGAGCACCAACCCTAATTCAACTCAATTTGCTAAAATAGCCTATACCAGCGAATATATTCTCATATCTACACGCAATGCTTGAGGTTAGACACGTTTAAATTCAAGTTCACAATGCTCACCTAAATGCTGTTATCCATTGCTTCAATTTTCAGCTATATATCTTCAAAATGCATATTCATAAGATTGTTAATATATAATATCATAATCGTTGTGAAATAGTTTATGATACAATATGTATATTAATGTTTTGACAAATTAAATAGAGGTATCTTTTAACTGTTGTTGATTCTGCATTCACTATCCAGCACAATACATATCATTTAGTATCGTTGAAGGTTATCACATTCGTACGTTCGTCTAATATCGCTATCTTTAACGTCATATGTTATTAAATATATATAATACTCACAAAAGGCGTTGAAAAACATAAATAGTGGGATTCGATTTCGTATTTTGGGTCAACCACGAAAAAAAGAGACTTTTGCTCAAAGGTGGATCGCTTAACGGCGCTGGAGGTTATTTAGACTGGGTGGTCGTTGTATATATTAATAGCAAGACGCCATTCTGTAAATTCGTTCTTTCTTAGGAACTGTAAAGTGGTAAAAACCTGAAACAATGAAATGGCCATAAGTAACATACTTCGAACGGAAAACTCCGATTGTCATTTTATAATCTCATCATTTCAATACAAATTAAATATTAAAAACAATATTCTTACCAGCAGGTTACAACGGCTTGTAAATATAAAAGTAATTATATAAATTGTTCAGAGGTAGAACATTTAACTATAATTTGATTGCCTCTATACAGAGTTTGGTCTTACGACCTTACTGAGACACTGGATGTAGAAGAATGCGGAAAAGATAGAATCCTAGGGCGGGGTTAGTTTTGGAATAATCTGGTTATTGTAGCACGTGCATTGAACACTTCTCGTCCATCGAGCTAGCTCTCACACATCTAAGACTATTAAAACCTGTTATCTACAACTCACCAAGTAACTAAGTACACTTAAACATTACACAATACACAACACACTGGACACTATGGGACATTCACAGTACGGTACAATGTACGACACAAACAGACATAAGATGAGTACGATCAATACAATAAGTTGAATAGCTCTTAATGGCTTAACATGCTACACTATAGAATAACCATTTATATTCCTGGAATTAAGATAATGAATACTGAAAATAATACATTATGTTACAGTTATAATAGCGTAAATGATTCTCCATGGCCCTTCCATAGTAAAGGGAGACTGTTGACAACAATTTAAAAACTCAAATTCTGGGAAACTAACTTTATCATGCAAGTAAACATGTCTGCTATTAAAACATCAACAAAGAAATTTTAAGGAAAATATCTTCTAAGAAATAATTCTGTAGCTGAGGTGTATACTAACACCGGTTCAAAGGTCAACGTTAGTTTACCCCTTGCAAGTGCATATCCTGTTTACTTTCACTTATGAAATTTATACCAAAAACTGTCAAAACATGATGAGCTGCATTTTCAAATATCAATAGCATATCCTTAACGACCTCCCATCGGTCTATCCTCCGAGCACGTTAAAGAACCATAGGAATCTATTCGATAGGGCAGGTTCCCGGATTCCTATGTATCCTTCCACTCTCTCTGGGGCGGCTCTAAATAACCTATACTGTGTTGATGAGCCGTTAAACAACATTCAATCATTAACGACCTCCCGCTTTCAAGATGTACGCCCTACCACTACCGTACCGAAGAAAGGAAAACAGTTTATAAATCGGCACCATTTAGCAAATATTCCCGGGTACTGGAGTGCCGATATTCAGAAAACATATATCGGATGATGAGGCTATAGTCAATGCATGATTTGGTTAATCTCGCATACTCTGCTTTAACCATGGATATTAGTTGTGTTATTATAACAATCCAAATGTACCATAATGGTACACTCTGCCATGTAGTATATACTGATACAAATAAGTTTAGCCGTAAATTGTAATATGGTGGCATATTTCTGCCACGAGATAACGAGATAGTACCATGTATTTTTCGAGATAATAATGAATTTTCGCGAAAATCTTATAAAATGTGTAAGATAAAATTATCTCAAATTCGTTTAGTTATCATGTTAAATGCCACGCTAATGCCCACTTCGTCCCATAAAGAGTGTATACTAATGTAGTAAAAAGTATAACCGTTTTGCATTTTATGTGCACTTGTATATATGTTAAAACAACTATGTATAGATGGATTTTCTTAAAAGACCCGTGTTAACAATTAATAGTTTTTGTATGTTTAGCACAATATACTCTATTATCAGTTACTTCTCTGCCATATTTTAGTAAATCTCAAATGCAAGAAACTCATCGGGACTTCAAAATTCAAAAATCATTGTCATCTGTCAGTGTTTTTGATCACCTGAGCCGAAGGCTCAATGTGATATTTTGGAATAACTCTTCGTCCGTCGTCCGTCCGTCGTCGTCGTTATCTTTTGCTTCTGACGACTTTTTCTCAGAAACCGCTTGTCGGAATTCAACCAAATCTTATTACTCCTATTGCTGGTGACGTTTTCGTGTATTTTTTTTGTACCCTATATATGTATAGATATTCTGGTAGTGGAGGGTCTAAAGTTTACCAAAAAGTATGGTGATCTCCTGAAATCATGGTAGGATTTTTTAAAATCCAAGATGGCCACCAAGATGGCCGCCAAAATTTGAATATGGACCTGCAGGGAAAATGTGTTATTTTTTCATAGTTTAATGATATCAACAACTTTAATTTGTGATTATGTACTTGATTACACATGTATTTGACATTTTCAACAAATAAATCACAAAAAGTAATGCCAACAAATTTTTGGAGCACGTTTGTTTGTAAAAAAACAGCGAAAAGTGGCAAAAAAGCGATATCTACCTTATAACTTCAACTTTGATTTTCACACATTATCATATAAGTATTAATTAAGGATTTTAAAACATGCCTTAGGCATGGGGAAAAGCAAAATATTTGAAATCAAACAGATAAAAAGATGGATATTTTGATTTATAAGGATTTTTGTAACAGTGGTGGGTGGGGTAAAAATACCCGAAATCAGCTTTTGGACCAGAGGCTGGTGGATTATTATTCCAATAGTGACGTTTTCGTTCAAAATATTTGTACCTTATATATGTATATATAGATTACAAACAATATGGTCATTTCCTGAAACCATGGTAGAATGTTTACAAAACAAAATGGCCACCAAGATGGCCGCCAAAATAAGGAAAATGTAATATTATTGGATATATCAAAGTTTATTGGCATATGTATGTTACTTTATTCATAAACAGCAGCGTCTGAACATTAAATCGTTGTTTTGATATTTGTAAACATTTATATTGTTGATAACTGTGACAATATATATATACATGTATTATAAATGTTTTAGAGTAAAATTATCATACTGTTATTTTAAACATATTAGGTGTATATATTTCTATTTTCTTAAATCCAAGAGAGACACAATTATGCTGATGTATTAAAATACGTTGTTCTATGCGTGACAACTTCTTAAATGGACACATTTTCAATACTGTGTTACATAAAAATGATAAAATATTACTTCAATTTGAAGAAAGTGGGTAGGGTATATAACCCCAACATAAAATGTAAGATGAATTACAACTAGAAGAATGTAAATCTCGTCAAAATGGATCAAAACATCCAAATTTCGTAATTTATTGAATAACCATCAACAATGTATTGACACTATCTAAGCGAAACACCAAACTAGATAAGACCCACAGTTTAACGTTAGAAATGGCATAAGTTGTGTCTTTTTTAAACAATTACATATTTTAAAGAATATTTCAATATTTATGTATGACGAAAAATCAACCATTTTTGAATATTATTTCGTTCCATTGCACCGTCAGTGTATACAGTGGATTTTAAAGTCATCTCCATTCGGACACTGACAGAATAAACAACATTGCAGGTTTTTTTGTCTGCAAGCGCAACATTTTGTGGCACATGTATTGCACTTGCAACTTAACACCAGATCCTCGAGATACATACGCCTGTTTACGGTCGGCATCCTCATTCCATTTACCTCACGAAACCCATATTTTTGTGGGTCTGCTTTTGGCCGATTTTCAAGACAGTGCATGATACTAGATGGGCATGTAAAGCAAAGCTTGTGTGGTAAGTCATCAATATCGGTAACTTGGCTGTGATGATACATGAAGTATCTCAGGTCATCCATTGTTTCATATTTTGAAGTAGGCCTGATCATTTTAACAAGGAATATCTCGGCATTCTGAAGTATTTCAGTAAGACATGGATTACTGAGATTCTTTCCGAAGTCATACAATAGACCACAAGCGCCGATTTTTAGCGCAGATAGTTTTGTGCCCACTTTACTTGTTGTGTCACACCATGTTAAAACATGCATCGCTGGGAGGACACGACAAATGGATGATTTCTTTGCTGAAATTACGTGGTGTGGTACGTAACGGGTCAAGCCTCCAACACCTGCTCGCATCCACATTTCTAGTAGCCCTTGTTCTTTAAAATCTCCGAGGAAATATAGAGATGCAACAAGCACATTAGTATCACTAATTAATACTATTATCCGTCGAGCTTCAGATTTGGTAGCATGCAATGCATGCGGCATCAGCTTCTTCAATATTGTTATTCAACTCTGGTAGGATTGATACAGTTTGGTCTTTTACTGTACAACTTGTTTCTTGGCAATAATCACCTGTCACTCCACTGAGAACAATTGTCTTATCCTGGCATAGGTATAAGCACGTCAATGATCCATTTTTTGAGGAGAGTTTGTAGCTTCGTTTTGTTTCTGTTAGATCCCCAGAATGTTTCCATATCAGTTGGCAATGGCGTATCTTTGGATATGTTGCTATTGCTCTGGTTTTAGCTCTTCTGGTCCTTTCAGCATCCTTTACAGATCCATCGATGTAGGAATCAAATACAAAATCTATCCTCGAAGCCTCTCTTGGCATATGGCCAAGATCATACTTAGGAAGTTGGCATATAAGTCGTCGAATGTCTTCAGACCTGTGGTTCCTACTCTCCTCAGCAAAGCCATCACGTCCACCAAATGTGTTGATTGGGTCCAAGTTTTGGGAGTTTCTTTCTCTTCAGGAGTAATGCACGTTTCCAATTCATTGAACAAAGCACTTTTGTTTGGTTTCTTTAGGACTCCATCATCATGAAACAGAGAGCTTGTTGGGACCAATTTGAATAGCTCTTTCTTGTCATAGCCTCTTACCCTTGCAGTTTCAATGAGTTTATGTGCATGTGAAGTGCATTTCTTCTTCTGTGAGATAGCTATGGAATTGGTGGTTTTCTTGGCAGTAATGGAATGAAATGTCAAAACTTTATTCCTAGATATTGTAACCATAATATGTTTGGATTTCTCTATGTATCTCTCTATTCGGAATTCATCATACAGGTGTGTTCCCTTCTCTTCGACGCTCATAATGTCATTCCTAATATCATCCATCATAACCTCCTGAGTAAATGGAGTAAATGGATATATATGACAGCATGTCAGAGATATTCCTCTCCCTTGCTTTTGTTTTTGATACTCTGAATTCATGGCTTACTGTCACTTCTTGTAGGCATGGTTTGGATCCGCTTAATTCTCTATGAAGTGTACTCACTGCAAGCATTTCATTGTAAATCAACTCCCACTGTGCCACACAATTCTTCTTCCGAGTTGTTCCAATAATTCCCCCGCTACTCTTCTAAGAGCGATTGATGGTTTGTTCCAAGCATTGATCTGCCCCAAAAGCATTGAAACTTCCCGGTGTCCTTTTTACAACGAATTTCCCGTTCGAACAACATTAGGAAACTTCTGGCGCTGTCTCATGAAGATTTCGCATGTCCTCAAGGTAGAGTAAAGTATGGTAATATGGCCTGCACTGTAGTAAGATGGAACTCCCAATTGCCTTCTCGGTCTGCTCTGTTGAGATCTTTGAGTAAGTAAACCATTTGGATAAATACGTCATCCCAGTATTTGAATGTTTTACTTTCAGTACATTTCTGTGATCTGAATCCCATGAAATCATTGTCTGTGAATGACACTTTGAATGTATCAAGAGCTTTCTGACTTTCCGCTTTCTTCTTGCCAGCAACATGCTCCTGTAATGCTTGCAGTATCATACATTCTTCATTGTACCTTGCTACACCAACTTCACTGTAGAATTCACACCATAAAAGTCGTTCCATGGTGTTGGAGGCTCGATCCGTTACTTACCACTCCATGTGATTTCAACAAAGAAATCATCACTTTGTCGTGTCCTCCCAGCCATGCATGCTTTAACAGGGTGTGACACAACAAGTAAGGTGGGCACAAAACCATATACGCTGAAAACGGCGATTGTGGTCTATTGTGTGACTTCGGTAAGAATCTCAATGATCCATGTCTTGCTAAAATATTTTAGAATGCCGAGATATTCCTTGTTAAAGTGATCAGGCCTACATCAAAATATTTGATATGAAACAATGGATGACCTGAGATACTTCATGTAACAGTCAAGTTACCGATATTGATGACTTACCGCCCACTCACAAGCTTTGCTTTTTAAGTCCATCTATTGCGGGCACTGTAAAGCTTATACATTGTCATGTACTGACTTGAAAATCGTACAAAAGCAGACTCACAAAAATATGGGTTTAGTGAGGTTGATGGAATGATGATGCCGACCAAGTAAACAGGCGCATGTATCCCGAGGATCTGATGTTAAGTTGCAAGTGCAATAAATGTGCCACAAAACGTTGCGCTTGCAGACAAAAACACCTGCAATGTTGTTTATTCTATCAGTGTCAGAATGGAGATGACAGCAAAAACCCACTGTATTTTGACGGTGCCATTGAGCAATTGAACGAAATAATATTCAACTAAGCTTGGTTTCGTCATACATAAACATTGAAATATTCTTTAAAATATGTAATTGTTTGAAAAAGACACATCTTATGCCATTTCTAACGTTAAACTGTGGGTCTTATCTAATTTGGTGTTTCGTTTAGATAGTGTTAATATATTGTTGATGGTTATTCAATCAATTACGAAATTTGGATGTTTGTTCCCATTTGGACGAGTTTTACATTCTTCTAGTTGTAATTCATCTTACATTTTATGTTGGAGTTTATATATCCCACCCACTTTCTTCAATCTGAAGTTATATTTTATCATGTTTATGTAACACAGTATTGAAAATGTGTCCATTACAGAAGTTGTCATGCATAGAACAATGTATTTTAAAACATCAGCATAATAGTGTCTCCCTTGGATTTAAGAAAATAGAAATATATACACCTAATATGTTTAAAATAACAGTATGATAATTTTACTCTAAAACATTTATAATATGTACATATTGTCACAGTTATCAACAATATAAATGTTTACAAATGTCATAACAACGATTTAATGTCCAGACGCTGCTGTTTATAAATAAAATAACATACATAAGTCAATAAACTTTGATATATCCAATAATATTACATTTTCCTTATTTTGGCGGCCATCTTGGTGGCCATTTTCTTTTGTAAACATTCTACCATGGTTTCAGGAAATGATCATTTTGTTTTAATTTATATATACATATATAGGGTACAAACATTTTGAACGAAAACGTCACTATTGGAATAATAATCCACCTGCCTCTGGTCCAAAAGCTGATTTCGGGTATTTTTACCCCACCCACCGCTGTTACAAAAATCCTTATAAATCAAATATCCATCTTTTTATCTGTTTGATTTCAAATATTTTACTTTTCGCCATGCCTAAGGCATGTTTTAAAACCCTTAATTAATACTTATATGATAATGTGTGAAAATAAAAATTGAAGTTATAAGGTAGATATCGCTTTTTTGCCACTTTTTCGCTGTGTTTTTACTTACAAACGCGCTCCATTTTTTTTTTGGCATTACTGTTTATGATTTCTTAGTTGAAAATGTCAAATACATGTGTACTCAAGTACATAATCACAAATTTAAGTTGTTGATACCATTAAACTATGAAAAAAATAGCATATTTTCCCTGGAGGCCCATTTTTTAATTTTAGCGGCCATTTTGGCGGCCATCTTGGATTTTAAAAAATCCTACCATGATTTCAGGAGATCACCATAATTTTTCATAAACTTCAGACCCTCCCCTACCAGAATATATATACATATATAGGGTACAAAACGTACACGAAAACGACACCAGCAAATGGACTATATATGAATTCATTATACTGGATTTTATAGTTGCACCAACAGCTAAGGTCATTTGGCGACATTCCAGCTTTTTATTGGTGGAGGAAGACCCCAGGTGCAAACCCGGGCATTTGTTCGTGCACGGGCGCGCACCTGAGTAGAACCACCGACGTTCCGCAAGCAAGCTGGATAGCTTGATACTCACATACTAAACAGTCCTGGCCCCATGGGGAATCGACCCACAGCGGTGAGGGACATGTGATTTCAAGTCTGAGACCACTCGACCAAGGACGACCCCAAGTTTATGTGAAGCATCATTATGTGTTTGTTCGAATGGTCATAAATGCCCCCGCAATGGGGCTTATCAGTTTCATTTAACAAATCTTCTGCAAAAATACAAGATATAGGGCTGTGATATTTTGCATGTAACATTGTCTTATGGTCCTCTAACTAGTTTGTTCTAATGGTGACCCTGTGGACAAATTTGGACCCGTCCCAGTGTCCTAATCATTCACACAAACTTTAATCAAGCATACTTTTTTAGTTATGCTCTGGACAAAAAGTGTGACGCACGGACGCACGCGGAAAAAGCGGCGACTATATGCTCCCCCATAATAAAAAATCTAGTACTTGTAGTTACAATATATTTTATATAAAAAACTAAGGTAATAGTAAATGAAAAGAAAAAAGCTGTGATTGGGCCTCAATATAATGTCTTTGTGGTAATCAGTCAGCGGGAAGTAAGCAGTTAAAAAGCATGCTATCCATGATTTTTCAACGACTACATTCAGTTGGGAAATGTGTCTTTAAGAAAACAAAATTTCAAATGTTTAAGATAATTCTTACCGCGTTAACTATTATGCTATCATGATGACAGAAGAGGGCAGTATTGCAGCAAGTTTTGTTAGATAAAATTGTTGAAAATTAAAGAGAAAAAGTAACATTATCGCGAAAAATGCACGATAAATTATCTAGCTATCTCATGGCAGAAATATGCCACCATAAAACTGCATGGCAAATTCATTTGCGCATAAATATGCCACCATAAAACTGCATGGCAAATTCATTTGCGCATAATCTAGGCTACGCGTGGCAGAGGTCATTAACAATATAATTAACATAATTAGCAGTGATATGCAGGGCATTGTGTATGAAACGATATCTGCGAAAAACGTAACAAAATGTTTTAATCTACCTGCTTTACAGATATTATTAATTTCGTTCTTATTTCCATGTAAAAGGAGGTAATTTTAATTTTTTAAAACTTTGGTTTGTTATTGCATTATAATGACAAGGTTAGTATTAATTGATTTTGCGGTTTTTATAACTTGAAACCAAGAACTGTTATTTAGTGACGTTTAACCATGTTCTTTATGATATTGGTATTTAAATATGGAATACGCCGTTTTAACTAAATGGGAGATAACTCTGATACTTACATTATATCACAGCTGGTTAGTGAAAGAGGAGATTACCCTATGTCATACAAATGTTTTATAATACTTCACATTATAAAATAGCATTCAATTTTTTTAAGGTAAATGTACATAAGGACTTGCTAAACTTGTTTTCCTGTATATAATCACACACATTTCCGTTGTTTGTATTGTAACACATCATTGTGCCAACCAATATAGCGGGGGCGTCCGTGGCCGAGTGGTTAGAGTCTCTGACTTGCAATCACTTGCCCCTCACCGATCCATCAGGGGCCTAGGAATCTTTATGTGAGGAAGCTATCCAGCTGGCTTGCGGAACGTCGGTGGTTCTACCCAGGTGCCCGCCCGTGCACGAAAATTGCCCGGAGGGGCACCTGGGGTCTTCCTCCATCAGTGGAAGCTGGAAAGTCGCCATATGACCTTAGCTGTTGGTGCGACTATAAAATCCAATTCAATTCAATTCACCAATATAGCGAGACCGCTGATATACATGGTGTTACTATCGCTTTGGTTTGCCTCTAAGGAGGCTAGCCTTGTGTATAATTCTAAGGATTATAGTCCCTCTACCATTTTAGCCCCGAGAATGACTCGTCGTTGACTCGGCATTATATGTGGACATTTGTGCGAGTGATTGTGTGTATCTATCTACAGTCTACTTGAAGAAGATATGGTGCTGCCACACTGGAATACCACGCCGTAGTACATGGAATCCCACCCAGTCACTTTTTCTGACACCGGGCCAACAAGACGTAGTATACTACCCATTATCTGCTCGTCAAGCAAGGGTATCACGTAAATATTAATATTTTAACGTCTTTAGTATGACGCGGCCAGGGGATTCGAACCCGCGATTGCAGTTCAGACACTGTTACCACTACACCACTGCAATTCGATATTCTAGATGCATTATGTATTCCAACTGTAGCAGGTGCCCATCATCGGTACGAAGTTAGACAAATCTTACAAACGCGTTGATAAGTATTATACACAGTTTGTTCCCTTGTTTCAGATTATATAACATTTGCGACTAAACGTGTGATAAAACTCCACACGACATCAGCCAATGATGTCATAATGACACATTCTTGTAAACTAAATGTTATTAAAAAAAAAAGGGTTTGAACCCCACAGCGGCCGTTTTACTTCTGATAGTTCCAAGGCGGCACCGTTGAACCCCACAGCGGCCGTTTTGCTTCTGATAGATCCGAGGCGTACCGTTGAACCCCACAGCGGCCGTTTTGCTTCTGATAGTTCCAAGGCGGTACCGTCGAACCCCACAGCGGCCGTTTTGCTTCTGATAGATCCAAGGCGTACCGTTGAACCCCACAGCGGCCGTTTTGCTTCTGATAGTTCCAAGGCGGTACCGTCGAACCCCACAGCGGCCGTTTTGCTTCTGATAGATCCAAGGCGTACCGTCGAACCCCACAGAGGCCGTTTTGCTTCTGGTAGTTCCAAGGCGACACCGTTGAACCCCACAGCGACCGTTTTGCTTATGTTAGTTCCAAGGCGGCACCGTTGAACCCCACAGCGGCCGTTTTGCTTCTGACAGTTCCAAGGCGGCACCGTTTATACTTGTGGTGTCACACATTTATTTGCTTCTCTCTTTGTTGTATTGTATTAAATGGTTTTGACGTCTGTGAATGCTACATTTCCTGTTCGACCTTTGCATCTACTTTATTTGATTCTGGTGCAAACGTAAGTTCTACTGGTATTACAGTTCGCCACTATGCTTTCTTCTTTGATTATGCAATGACTGGACAGATGGTGGATTATGTGATCCTAAAACCTTAAAGGACGGTAGCGTATGATGCTCGTCTTAAATCTTGTCTTGTCGTACCCTTAATGGTTTGTTCCCTTCTTGCTCTGGCTTCTTTCGAGTCATCGAATTCTTGCTTTGTGGCTTTCTAGGCTTTTGTTTTTATATTCATATACACATGATCATCTATGTGTTATATTTATATTGCTACTAATGCTGCCTTTTTCGTTAGAAAATATAACCTGGCGGGGATATCTTTATTTACACTGTCCAGTTTTACTGGGACGATTATAGGGTAGGAGTGCGGTTTGGTGCACCCTAGAATCAGGTTTAAACCCCCAAGCG
Organism: Cyrtodaria siliqua; assembly: GCA_037043455.1. NCBI lineage: Eukaryota > Metazoa > Mollusca > Bivalvia > Adapedonta > Hiatellidae > Cyrtodaria > Cyrtodaria siliqua. Next base: position 85,493 of record JAWPHD010002101.1, on the reverse strand, counting down.
TGCTTTTGGTTGACTGTGGTCATCGAATGCTACATTTGCTGTTCGACGTTTATATCTACTTTTCACATAACACGAACATGTACAGTAACATCATTATTCATGAATGGTAGTTTGGAACATGATCCCCGTTGATATACGAGCCTCGCTGTCTTTAGCTACATTTAAGAGTATCTTAAAATCAGTTCTTTTAAAGAAAGAGTGAAACCCCAGTTCGAATTATAACCTTATGTTACAAAAGTATGAAAATGTGTCTGTCGAGTTAAAGTTATAAATTGATACATGTATTGTTTTATCTTGCATTATATGCTTACATTGTTATATTTTGTTGATTTGTAGATGGCCATATTGTAAAAAAGACTTGTGTAAATGCTATGTCTTAAGATGTTACCTTCTTGAAATAAAGTTATTATTATTATTATTATTATTATTATTAGATAATCTAGAAGTTGCTGACTATTTAATAATCCACTGTTATATTTACAAAATACCACTAATAATCATGTATTTGTAGGTTTATTTAATAATATATGGACTATTAAGATTAAAGGTAAATCATTAGTTCGTTATATAATCCCTGTCTGGATACAGTTTATTACGGAAGAGCGTTCGTTCCACGTACGTTTTTCTTTTAATTTAGTAATTCGAAATTTCAACTTATAGGCCTAAGTATCTTATCATTTCGAACTACAAACTCGACTTCCTAATTCGCAATTTTGATTAAATTTCGAGTAAAGTATCTCAAAATGTCAATAATTCCTTTCGAGTTACTAAGTCTACATTTCCAGTTATTGAGTCAACAATTCGAGTTATTATGTCGACATTTCGAGTAGGTAAGTCGATATTTCGTGTTATTGAGTCGAAATTTCAAGATACGTAACTAAATCTGAAATTGAACTAATGCTCTTCTGTAGTTTTTTTGGGTGGAGTATTTAAAGGAACACATGGCAATCTTGAGTTTATTTTCAAACATTAAAATTTGCTCCTCAATTTAGTTATCCTGCGTCATTTTGACTTTAAAACTGCTTGCATATGATTAAATAAAAAAATTGAGATTTCAATTTTCTTCATTATTTCACCAAATTTTTGAAAATATTATTGATGCACTATTATAAAAAGTTAGTAATTTGTAAAAATGATTTGTTTTGAACTATTCTAACAATTACTATTAATGATTGAACAGATGCAAGTGAAGAGAAAAACTAACGGGACGCCGTTTGTGTTTGTTCATAAAGACTTTATGATTGCCGTGTGTCCCTTTAATAGTTTTCTTACGTCTATAATGTTTATAATGTGTCATCAGAAGACGTTTGTATTCCGAATTAGTTCAGCATTTGAACGTTGTTACTCTACGTCACGTGACGGGATTAATTCTAAATATGCATTAAATTATTATGCTAATTGCTATAATTATTAAAACCATTTCATTAGCTTGCAAACATGTAATAAATAGAGGATCTTACATGAAAGGTAGACCAGGAAATTATTCATTTAGATTAAATAACGACACTTTAGACATCGTATCGGAGTACACATATTTGGGAATATTATTTAGCAAAAGTGGATCATTTTATAATGCTAAAAAACATATTGCCAGTGAAGCCACTAGAGCTCTCTACAGCCTACTGAAGAAAGCAAAACATCTTTGTCTACCAATCGATTTACAAATTGACATCTTTAATAAAGCAGTCAAACCTAATTTGTTATATGGGTGTGAAATCTGGGGGTTTGGTAATTTAGAAATAATAGAAAGAGTGCAATTAAAGTTTTTAAAACACGTCTTAAATATAAAAACATCTACACCAAATTGTATTGTGTATGGCGAAACCGGTACTATGCCAATTTCAATTGATATTTACACAGAAATGTTATCATTTTGGTCAAAGGTAGTGTCTCCAGAAAGTAATAAACTCTCAGCTGATGTGTACATAGTATTGCATAGCTTATACAAATATAACAATAGTACAAAGAACTACATTTTTTTTTAAATGGCTTAAATGTATCAAAGAAATCTTAATTAAATGTGGGTTTAGTGGCATCTGGGAAACGCATGACATTCCAAATAGTAAGTGGTTGATTGCATCTGCGCATCAACACCTCGTAGATCTATTTTTAAACGAATGGTATGAAACAGTTGAAAACTCTAGTAGTTATTATATATACAGATTATTTAAAAATAAATTTGGCTTTCAGAGATACTTGATAGATACACCCGGTAAACTACTCAAGTACATGGTCAAGTTTAGAACAAGAAACCATAAGTTACCAATTGAAACTGGACGCTGGAATAAAATTGTGCATAATAACAGTCTGTACTTTATGTAATGAAGATATAGGAGATGAATACCAGTACCTTCTAACATGTAAAACACAGAGAAATACTATAAAAAGCCGAATATACATACATTTTACAACATTATGAATTCAACAAACAAAAAAGAATTTAGAAAAGCGTGTGAATTTGTAAAGCAAATATTGCATAGATTCAAGTAGAAATGTATGCGTATATGTTATTATGAGATTTGAAAAATGTGTGTAAAGACTGAGTCATACGAGAGTGTGGTTGTAAATTACTTCTTCGACAGTGTGGTGAAAATGAACTATATATAAATGATAAATGCAGATTTAAATTGCGAATATAATTTAGCTCCTCCAATAAATACAGTAAAGTAAATTCACTTGCTTTAAATCAGTCTAATAATCTATTGTTAATAATAAATAACTCATGTAATAGAGCCTTGTACGATATATTTTTTATGCATTACCTCATGTTTTCATGTATATGTATGAACTGAGTGAATACAAGATTTGTATTGTATTGTATTGTATTTGTACATGAGTACTCATTCATTATTGAATTTATTAAACGAGTTGGCAAAATGATATAATGCGAGGCTCTTGCCGAGCATAATATCATTTTTGCTAACGAGTTTAATAAATTCAATAATGAATGAGAACGAATGTTAGATTCTATATAATGAGAACGAATGTTAGATTCTATATATTACATAACTTATAACGCCACATTATCTCAGAAAACGTACATTAACGTGACGTCCATGACGTCATTAACGTTATGTTATACCCCCAGTGGACTATCGAAACTATTGAATGGTATTATTACACTCCCACACCGCATGTTATGTGATAATATGCTTTATAGAAAACTCCACTTCACTTTTCAATCGTATATGATGTAGTCCGTCTTTCGTATCATTTTACATAATAAAATATGCAATATATGAAATTGAAAAGATCAGCCAGGTAATGCTGCTCTATGTCCTTATGTAATGCCTACATAGTTATTATATCTTGTTTGATGCAGAGTTTAATATCACACGGTGTAAAAGTGTTTTATTTTTCAAACGAATGCTTTCATTCTTATTAATCAATACATTTTATTTGGCATGTCTGTGTGAGATGTCTTTTTTTTTAATTGTATCGGCCACAATTCAATTCAGATTAATACATTCAATATCAGCACAAGCTGTCAACGATGTCAGCAAACATACAAAAAGAAATGTTTGTATAAAACTTAAAATTCCAAACAGCCAATATAAGTTCATTTGCTTCTCAAATGTAAATTTCTCGACACAATGCTGAACTATTGATGTTGAAGAGCTAATTTTGAATTATGGGGGTAACTACCAGAGCAAATAGCGTCTTTTATGGCAATAGTTTGCACTGGTTAAACATTGTGCCTTAGGGTGCTGCATCATGGCAAGCTTGTTTACATCATAAACATGTGTTATTTACTATTAACCCTTAGTATGCTTATATATAATTCAAGATTAATGGTTTTAAACGTTTAAACTTGGTATAAAGAAATATCGGTTTGAGTAAATAATAATAATAATAATAATAATAATAATAATAATAATAATAAATATTCTAACACGACCTCCGCAGTCTTTCATATACATAAAGAAGAGAGGCAGCTGTATGTTATTCTACGATAAAATACAGCTGTTCCATTAATTCCCCGCGTATATTTTATCCGTTCGAAGCGACACGTTACATGACGTCACGCGGTAAATATACGTCACGAAGACAACTCAACAGTAATTTTAATGAAATTTTAATTACAACAAACTTGACATGCTCCCAAACCGTGCACACCCCCGATATAAAACCATCATATGCAGCAGTACATATAACATTAATAAGCATCTAGAACAAGGTGAGAACGTCTGACGTCATACAGCGCAAGCTATATGACGCAAGGAATGACATAATTGTTTGTCACGTGACTGCTAGTGTATTGAAACGCAGAACTTTGCATACTGGGGCGCCCAATGGAACAGCCTGTAAACATAGCAGCCTGATTACCTTGACCTCCGAGATAATATATAGTGCCCCAACAATAGCGTCAACAATGGGGTTATTGTTGTTAGAATCAAAATAATAAATACGTACCTGTATTTTATCGGTGAATAAAATACAGTTAGTCGTTCGGATGCGAGTAATTAAATCACGAGTGCGTTAGCACGAGTGATTTAATTACTACGCATCCGAACTCCTAACTGTATTTTATTCAGCTAGTCGTTCGGATGCGAGTAATTAAATCACGAGTGCGTTAGCACGAGTGATTTAATTACTACGCATCCGAACTCCTAACTGTATTTTATTCAGCGATAAAACACAGGTACATATTTATTATTTCTTAATTCTAATACGACCTCCGCAGTCTTTCCTATACACAAAGAAGAGAGACAGCTGTATGTTATTCTACGATAAAATACAGCTGTTCCATTAATTTCCCGCGTATATTTCATCCGTTGGAAGCGCCACGTTACATGACGTCACTTGCTAAATATACGTCACGAAGACAAACTCAACAGTAATTTTAATGATATGTTAATTACAACAAACTTGCCATGCTCCCAAATCGTGCACACACCCGATATAAACCCATCATATGCATCAGTACATATAACATTAATAAGCATCTTGAACAAGGTGAGAACGTCTGACGTCATACAGCGCAAGCTATATGACGTAAGCAATGACTTAATTGTTTGTCACGTGACTTCTAGTGTATTGAAACGCAGAACTTTGCATACGGGGCGCCCAATGGAACATCCTGTAAACATAGCAGCCTGATTACCTTGACCTCCGAGATATAATGCCCCAACAATAGCGTAAACAATGGGGTTATTGTTGTGTTAGAATCGAAATAATAAATACGTACCTGTGTTTTATCGGTGAATAAAATACAGTTAGTCGTTCGGATGCGAGTAATTATTTCACTCGTGCGTAAATAATAATAATAATAATAATAATAATAATAATAATAGTATCTTTATTTCAAGAGGATAATATATTTGGCTACAAGCCAGTCTAACATATGGTCCTCAGACAAAATAGAATATATGTACAGTTTATACAAACATGATTAAGACAATGGTATAAAAAGAATAAAATAAATAAAATATGTCTAGAAACTTCATGATTTTTCTAATAAGGTGGTATCTGAGATACATTTATTAAGACTAATTCAACCTTTAGGTGATGTGTATACAATATAAAACGAATGTTTAAAACTCATTAATTGTATATGTTTTTAACAATTTAAATATTAAAATTTTAAGAATCATTTTAAAACTTAAAGAATTATGTACATATTGTCAAGTAAATCAATTTTGTGCAAGTGCATATACTGTGATTGACGTAGGTAATACAGTGGTAATCAAGATATATAACAAATTATTTAAACAACACAATAAATACTGCTGTAAGATGATCGTAACAATTAAAAGTGATGGTATGTTAACTGAATATGCCAGTGATCTTGAGAAATATTTTGTCTGATTGAAATATCATACCTATTTTTTTTTTCTACTCGGTTAGTCTTGTTTAATAGTACTTAATACACAAGCACGAAAGAGCCATTGTATTCTACTCAGTACAGTCCTAACTATTGTATATGTATGTGAGATGTAGCCTAAGGCAGGAGCATTTTACGCAGGTTTACAATAATACTATCCAAAAACTAGATTTAAACTAAGTATAACTAAGTATATGTTTTATAACATTTCTTTATAAATTAACCTCCTTGTAATCAAGCCCAGTTGACGTAACATACAAGCTGATCTCCTGTGCTGTCATACAATGATGTTTTCAATTGAGAATTTATTCTTTTAAAATAATATACAGAAAATATGTGTAAGCATGTAATCAATGTAACTAGCCCAGCAGACGAAAACTACAAGCTAATCCACTGAACCTCCAAACATTGAGGATTTATTATATATATATATATATATATATATATATATATATATATATATTTAGTTATACATTCACCAGGATGTTGGGTCTTTTTTAACTCTTATACGCGAGTATTGGGTCCAAATAGGGCTATTGGGTCCAACATAGGGCTATTGGGTCATAGTCATAGACCCAATAATATTTTTAATGTTAGTGCAGGGGGGTTATGTTCGTTATGCTTGTTAAAATGGACGTATTATCATGAAACGGGTATAATGGTCGGACCCACTAAAAAGAAAGGTATATAAATATATATATATATATATATATATGAAAGTATGTAATCAATGTTATCAGCCCAGCAGACTAAACATACAAGCTGATCCACCGAACCTTCAAACATTGATGTTTTATTTTAGTTCATGTTTGCATAATAGTATCGACCTATCCAGACCCTACCACACACACAACAAATACTCTTTGTAGGCAAGTCTATAACTTTACATAAGCACTTAACATGCATAGTGTTTATGATTTCTTAAGACTTTGTGTCGTTAACACATTGATGCTGTACTGGACCCACACTGATAGTATAAATACTTTTGAAATTATATAGCAAATGAGGACATACTATGTGTTTTCAGTAAGTTTTTAAATGATCTTAACTATTTTAAAAGCCTTATTTCATGAGGAAGTTTATTTCATTCCTGTGGACTGCTTTATTATATACTGCTGTGTGAGATCATGGAACGTGCAGTGTATCATTTGTGGAAGATCTTAAATTTTTTCTATGAGTTGTTGAAGGTTTTGAGAGCATGCTGTCAATGTATACAGGTGTTTGATTATTTAGAGATTGATACACCATAATACATGTATGGTACTGAACACGTTTTTGGACTGGGAGCCAATTAAGAGTTTTGAAACATTTGTTCGGATGGAGTATTAAATCCTACTCGGAGGATAAGCCTGGCTGCTCGTTTTTGAAGTTTTAGTATTCGATCGATGCTATGGGATGAGCAACGACCCCATATGATATATCCGTAGTCAAACAAAGGCAATATATATGCACTGAAGTACATTTTCAACTTATCTTGATTGATATATTTTGATAGCAATTTCATAAGATTTATTTTACGTGTGGTGCTTTTACATACAATGTCTGTTTGTTTATCCCAACTGAGCATTTGATCTATATCTATTCTTGACAGTTTATGTGCTTCAGTTGTTTGTACTGGGTTGTTATCAAGAGTTAGTTCATGTTTAGGGTGACATAATATTTTAGATTTTGATCCTATGGTCATTGGAAAAGTTTTATTGCCAGTTATGTGCATTTTGTTATCAGTGCACCACGTTTTAAAACCATTTGCGCTTGCTTGGAGTCGAGTTTCAATGACAGTTATATTTTATCTGCTGTTTGATTTTCCTGCTCTGTTGTCTCATTTCGATCCTTTTTTTCGATGGTATAGTTAGGAATATTTAACGTTTCATTATCTACAGAACTATCAAGGAATGTTTCGCAGAGACCCAAAACATCTACATTCTTAGATTCACTTAAAATTAATTTAAGATCATCTAGTTTGGGTTTGATGTGGCATATGTTTAAATTACCTATATGCAGGCCTCGGTGATGAAAATCCTTGAATGAAACAGAGCTGGGTTTTTCGTTTTGCATGTCTTTGATAGCTGGTTGTTTTACAATACATCACTCGGGGAATTGTTGATATAATTTAAAGTATTTATTTCATTGTCTGATTCATCATTAATAATAGTTTTATGTTTATGACTGGTTTCCTTGCATTGCAGTTTGTCACATTCAGTGCAGATATCTTTTAAAATAAGGAACTGTTGGTCAAGAGAGATTTCATAGCCAGTATCAAGAGTTCTAGACACGTTTTCCTAGACCCATATAGGACTACATCTAGATCCGCAATTGTATCTACCAAAGCCATTTCCTCTGTAGCTTCCCGAATTTGGGCCGCTACTAAATTAGTTTTTGTTGTTATACCTACGTGGTTCATTTTCAAACGTTGGTATACGTTGGTAGTATTTTGAATTGTTTGTTGATATTTCGAAACAGAGTTACAGTTCCACGGGTGATGTTATAGATTAACTTTATCTGCATGGAACATAGTTTTGGGTATTTCACCTGAGGCCATGCGAAACGAGTCGTGATTATCAATACAAGAGACTTTCATTGTAGGACATATGCTCTTAAGCTTATCATTAAATGGCTTTATGTTTGTTCCTCCTCTTGGCAGTAAACCAGATACTACGACTTTGCATTTTGGGGAAATATAGAGAATATCATGTTAGTGCCTGATCCTATCCAGTTTAGCAGGTGAGGCTGAGAAAAAAAAGTCCGAGGCTGTGCCGAGGGCTTCATCTTTTTCGTGCCGAACCTGATAAACTGGATACGATCAGGCACTAACATGATATTCTATTTATCATGTTGATCGTTTAAAATCATTTAATTTACCTTTTTTTCCATTTTCCCCACATTTTTTTCCGTTCAAAACTTCCCCGATGTCATTAAAAATACTCTGACGTCACCAAAAGAGGTGCTGATGTCATCAAATAAGTTGCAACTGACGGGATAGGAACGTAACTGCCGAGATAAGGTTTTATCTCAGGCACCCTGTTTCTCGGCAGAATTAAGCAGATCGACATGATAAAACAGCCATCAGGGATTTGTAATCGTTTTCGAACCTATTTAGGTCAACGCCGTCATCAATATCATGGCCACCAACATGGGTACTTACGGTATCGTATGCTGAAATATTCATGTTTTTTAATTGTTCCGTTAGTCCACTGATCTTGACCTTAGGCAAATGTTTTACTCTTGTATCATCTTTAAGTCGCGTTGTATCAATTCCCTTTACACGAACCCGTTATAAATGTAAGTTTTGGTTTATTTTCTTTTTCTTTTTCAGGATTGGGTTTCTTTTGTGTTAGTTTAGGTGGTAAAGAAAGACGGTTTGTTTTGTTTCCGGAAGTTGAATTATTAGAATTTGTAATATTCTTACATGTCTCTTTGTTACTTTTGTTTGGGTCTGGTACATACTTAATTCTATCTGTGATAGCCTGTGATTGTGTCATGATGTTGACTGATTTCTTTTCCACATCTGATTTGAATTGAATTGAATGTTGTTTAACGGCTCATCAACACAGTATAGGTTATTTAGAGCCGCCCCAGAGAGAGGGGAAGGATACATAGGAATCCGGGAACCCGCCCTACTCTTATTATCACATCTGATTTGAGATGGAAAAGTTATGATTAATCTCGAACAGTGTGGATGAGTTGTCTTGATTGAAGCATTTTTGTTGGTTTGTAACAGGGTTATTCGGTCATCTAGATTTTGAAATTTGTTATTAATTGATGAAGAAAGATTGGTGACTTGTACTTATATTTCCTTAGTTGCCTTTTGTAATTCTAAGAACAGAGTCGACATTTGCTTTACTAACAGGGGCATTTGTTTGCAATGTTCACAAATCCACCATCCGAGATTACCATTGTCTCCCAGGTCTACCCATGTATCGTGAAACCATACCATACATATACTGCATCTCGTAATGTCACCATTGTTTTTGCTACAGTCATCTTTACACATAAGAGGAATATTGTTTGAATTAGATGTCTTTTGTTCACTCTTTAGTTTGTATTTGCTTTCTTTTGATTTTACGGTTTTTGGTTGGCTCACTTTCTTTTGTCCTACCTGTTGTTGCGATTGGGCAGGGGTTTTCAGTTCTGTTAAACTATCATCTAGAGTTTGCGTAGTCGTAAACAGGTCATCCACATGTGATAGACTTATCGTAAAATTGAGAGAATCTTCTAATTTGAAATTGTCAGTTGACTCTTGAAGTTGCGCTTCCATATCTTGTTCATCGGATTTGTTTATGGTATCTGGTGCGCCAGCTGTAGAGGGTTTGGATTTGATCGCAGCTTTGGATGTGCTACGTCGTGGTTGTTGTTTTCGTTTCTGGACTGGGCGTTTCCTACCCCTTACCTACCACTTACTCTTTCTGCTTCATTGTTTAGGACATTTGATAGATATAACGCCGATTGATCCATTATGCTTTGGTCTGCATTTGGGAGTGAGTGCCACCTGAAGAGCTTTAAGAACGTGCTCTTTGTATGAGAACTTATTGAATTTAACAAGTTCTTCGAATGTAAGATCTCGTACAACGTTCAGGTATTTTTTATAGCAGAGTTACGTCCCGTTAATTGTTTTGAACATTCCAGCCAATTTATACCCCTTATATTTTTTCTTCTCAGACGCCCAACAAACTTGATAAAAATGTGTTTTACCATACAATCCAGGAAAACTTTATAGTCGACCTCTTTAGGTATAATCACACTATCACTCTCGTGTAATATGACTATAGACATTTTAGCTCCTTTCTTTCCCTTCTCAGCTTAAGCGAATGCTACAATTTACATGGAATGTGTAGCTTTAAGAATAGTATTTACATAAACTGTGTAGCTTTAAGAATAGTATTTACATGGATTGTGTAGCCTTAAGAATAATATTCACATCGACTGTGTAGCTTTAAGAATAGTATTTACATCGACTGTGTAGCTTTAAGAATATTAGTCCATGTGTAGCTTTAAGAATATTATTTACATGGACTGTTAGCTTTAAGAATAGTATTTACATGGACTGTGTAGCTTAAAGAATAGTATTTACATGGACTGTGTAGCTTTAAGAATAGTATTTACATGGACTGTGTAGCTTTAAGAATAGTATTTACATAAACTGTGTAGCTTTAAGAATAGTATTTACATGGACTGTTAGATTTAAGAATAGTATTTACATGGACTGAGTAGCTTTAAGAATAGTATTTACATGGACTGTGTAGCTTTAAGAATAGTATTTATATAAACTGTGTAGCTTAAAGAATAGTATTTACATAAACTGTGTAGCTTTAAGAATAGTATTTACATGGGCAGTTAGCTTTGAGAATAGTATTTACATGGACTGAGTAGCTTTAAGAATAGTATTTACATGGACTGTTAGCTTTAAGAATAGTATATACATGGCCTGTGTAGCTTTAAGAATAGTATTTACATGGACTGAGTAGCTTTAAGAATAGTATTTACATGGACTGAGTAGCTTTAAGAATAGAATTTACATGGGCTGTTGGCTTTAGAAATAGTATATACATGGCCTGTGTAGCTTTAAGAATAGTATTTACATGGACTGAGTAGCTTTAAGAATAGTATTTACATGGACTGAGTAGCTTTAAGAATAGTATTTACATGGACTGTTAGCTTTAAGAATAGTATATACATGGCCTGTGTAGCTTTAAGAATAGTATTTACATGGACTGAGTAGCTTTAAGATTAATATTTACATGGACTGTTAGCTTTAAGAATAGTATTTACATAAACTGTGTAGCTTTAAGAATAGTATTTACATGGACTGTGTAGCTTTAAGAATAGTATTTACATAGACTGTGTAGCTTTAAGAATAGTTTTTACATGGACTGAGTAGCTTTAAGAATAGTATTTACATGGACTGTTAGCTTTAAGAATAGTATTTACATCAACTGTGTAGCTTTAGGAATAGTATTTACATGGACTGTTAGCTTTAAGAATAGTATTTACATGGACTGTATAGCTTTAAGAATAGTATTTACACTTTAAGAATAGTATTTACATGGACTGTGTAGCTTTAAGAATATTATTTACATAAACTGTGTAGCTTTAAGAATAGTATTTACATGGACTGTGTAGCTTTAAGAATAGTATTTACATAAACTGTGTAGCTTTAAGAATAATATGTACATGGACTGTGTAGCTTTAAGAATAGTATTTACATAAACTGTGTAGCTTTAATAATAGTATTTACATGGACTGTGTAGCTTTAAAAATAGATTTACATGGACTGTTAGCTTTAAGAATAGTATTTCGCTTATCTCACTGCTGAAGTGGCGTAAGTACGGAATCCTGTTAGGGCAATCGCGATCTCGCGTTTTCAATTTCGCGAGATTGCGAGATTGCGAAATAAATTTCGCATTCTCGTCCTATTCTACCTTGAAAAAAACGCGAAGTTTGCAAGCCAAACCTCGCGATTTTAACACGTTTTCATTTGGACGAGATTGCGAGAATGCGAAATAAATCTCGCATTCTCGCCGTATTCTACAATGAAAAAAAAACGCGAGATTTGCAATCAAACTTCGTGCAAACCTCGCGATTTTATATCGGCATATTGTACAATGAAAAAAACGCGAGGATTGCAAATCAAACTTCGTGTAAACCTCGCAATTTTATTCTTATTAGATTCGAGAATAAGAAATATGTTTTCTTGTTTTTGCCCTCTGGTATATCGGAGAAAAAACCGCGAGGTTTGCTAATCCAAACTTCGCGTAATTCTCGCGTTTTTTTCATGGTACAATCGGCCGATGTAAAAGCGCGAGGATTGCACGAAGCTTGATTTGCAAATCTCGCGTTTTTTTCATTGTAGAATACGGCGAGAATGCGAGATTTATTTCGCATTCTCGCGATCTCGTCCAAATGAAAACGTGATAAAATCGAGAGGTTTGCACGAAGTTTGCATTGCAAACCTCGCGTTTTTTTCAATGTAGAATAGGACGAGAATGCGAAATTTATTTCGCAATCTCGCAATCTCGCGAAATTGAAAACGCGAGATCGCGATGGCCCTAACAGGATTCCGTACGTAAGTAATTACGACTCATGTATAGATTGAAACAAAGTGAGCCAAAACATATGGATAAAGCTTATATATAGGCCTCGAAATAATTTAAGGACCATATTTAGATTTGGGTCATATTTTAGATGGCTGTAATTGAACAATTTACGATATTTTTTTAATTTTTAAGTTTAATTGTATTCGTTTACAAATGTTACATTACACACATGTATTAACTTTTTATATGAATATGATATCCATAATATTAATGTATTTGCATAAGTTCTCCAAAATTGAATTATTTTAAAAAATGTAATTACCCTCCATCTTTGATAGTATAACTGTACTTAGTTAGTACAGTTTGTCTGTACTTTTATACTTATGTACACAATCTATAATTGCTTTTAATCCCCAATGTGTAGAAAATATACGTGAAATTATGCACATATTCTAATAATTCATATATGAAAGTGAATGGAACCGTAACTATTTTATTCAGATTTGAATTCATTGTATTATAACACACTTATTAGGAAGTAATCAGGCGGTAGCTGAAACGTAGTTGCAATGGTTGACTTTTGTTAATAAAAAAGAAAGTAAAATCGATAAACTATATTAAATTAAATCGCATTCTCGTTTTAACTCTTAATTGAAAATAGAAGAATCAAAGATATATCGAATGTCTTACACTGTTCACGCTTTCCGCTGGGTTAACTATATCCTGATTTATTGTGTTGGCGTAATCAGATAGTTATCAATTATTATGAAACTATTCTTATTGACTGTAAGAAAAAATAATGAAAACATGACTACCTTATGTACAATACAGGTGGAGAAAGGACATGAGCGCACTTTGCTTAAAGCGATGATTGTAATATATATATATGCTTTTATCATGCTAACATACGCATAGTCGTATAGGGTTTATTTAACACTTATAAATTAATGTTCCGAATTACATTCTTATTTTCTTTGTTTTATATCATAGGCAGAAATCATTTCCAACTGAGAGGGACAACAAGACTTGTCCCCACAAGATCTCGTGACGTTCGACGCTCTGGGTTTCATGTCGTGCTTACGTTTCAACATGTGCTCTTGCCAAATGTTTGTCAGGGTATATTGTGTCACCATTTTCAAGTTGCTTATCTTCGACTGTTTGTTGAGGTTACGGGGTTCGCACACAGCGCGGGGCGTTGGAGTGTGGTCTCCTAACATAAAAATATAAATACATAAAACAAAAATGTTTTGCATTTCATTTTTCAGCCTTTTTCAGTCTCACCAGCTAAATCTGGTAGATTACTTTAAAATGGAAAATATGCTTATGTATTTATATAAAAAAACATAATAAAAAACAACAACAAAAAATAAACAAATAAAACACTAATGCACTGTCAATGTTCAACATTATTGTACTTTTTTTGTCACATTAAGAAAGTAAATGTGTTTTGATTAGGGACAGCGTTATTCCGAAATCGTACAACATTTTGACAATGTCTTGAATGAAAGAACTCCTTAGCCTATTACAATCAGAAGTGACATTCTTGATCTTTTTGCATTATGGTGTTTTCGAAAATATTTGTAAATAAGGAAACTCACAAAGGAAGATGGCAATTCACATATTTTCGATGAAAAAGACGTATCTTATTTACAGCAAAATCCCGTTTTGAAGATATAGAAAGATTGCACAAGATGGGCACAACATTTGAGTTGTATACGCCCCTATGTACAGTGAACAACATATGTATCAATTGCAGTTCTTGAGTGGTAGCTGATAGTTTAACAGTCATCACAGTTCCCGTTCAAGCTTTCAATACGTTTACTCTTCAATTATTTTCTCCCAAAAACTATATCTTGTTTGTTTGTTTTTTTGTGTTGTTGGAATCTACGTTTTCTCAAAGATTAAAGGAGCGGGCATTGCCCAGTGGATTAACAAAATTATCACCTAGGGAAAACGTTTTTTTTAACATTTAGTGTTTTTTTTATATGTTGTACACCATTTATATACTGATACATGCAGCTGTATTACTTTTTAAGCATTTTCATGGAAATCTGATGTATTAATTCCGACGTTTTATACATGGATTGTGTGTACACGTTATTTTTTATTCTTTTTTTTTTTAAAAAACTTTTACAAATATTGAAGTTGTACAACTACGTATGAATTCTTTCAAGCAGGAACACTCTATTTCTTTTAATGTGCCACCATCTTTTTAAAAAGGCTTTTTTGTTTCGGTTAAACGGTCAGTAAGAATGTGTGTGTACTATTTCATCCACAAAAATAGACTATAATATGACCCCGGCTTAGCGAAAATATTATTCGAATACCAATTTGGAATACAGCACCTATATAATACAGCATATTCTTCACGTTTTAAGACTTGTAAATCATATGTTGAAATTTAACTATGCTTTCCGCTGGTTAAGCTAAGTTGTATTTAGCATCTATACGATTTTTTATAGTGTTTGAGACGTTTTCTCTTATTTGTTTACTGTATTTATTAACATTAAAACTATATAGCGTTCGGTAATGCAGTTTGTTGGCTGTAAAATGTCCCCCGCGCTACGAATCGGGAGTGTTATTACGTACTGTTCCATTGGAATCATCGAGCCCAAGGGCTGATCTTATGGGAGAGGGGGTCTGGGAGGCGGGACGAAGCCGAAGTGCAAAAAAAAACAGTTGTTTTTATTTGGCAAGATTTTTTCCCCTTGTCAACCCCGTTTGGTAAAGTTGCCCCCATGAAATCCTGTGCCCCACCCCCACCCCCCACAAACATCCTGGACCCACCACTGGAGCCTAATCTCTATGTAGAATACCGGTGCTAGTGGCCTGGTAGGTTTCAATAAAGCACAATTTGCAGATTTCTCCTCTTGTTTATGTTCGTTGGTCCCGAAAGATCCTCTTTGCGCTATTCATTATTAATTTAAAAGTAATACTAGCATGTCGAAGATGAACACAAATTAATATTAGTTTGATTTATATAAGCTATGTCAATTAAATAATTTTCGACTAGTTATTTAACTTTATAAACAGCCTACGTTACTTTTGAAGGAAAGAGCGTATTGCCTCCTATATCCCATCCAAAATGGAAAAATAAAATAGCAAACTTTCAAAACTATAATTGATTACTTATATAATTTAAGCTTCGCCTTAATATAAGCATTGCTACTTTATAACAATTGGCCATGCCCTGAAGGAGCTAAGATCAATTTAAGACGTTATTTGTATGTAAATGTAAATAGCAGAACATTGGTTGAAAAGAACCTACATTAACACTCGGCAAATCGATAGATTGATTAACCCAAGGAAACAAAAGAAACAAAAGAAAATATTTCCGAAAATTTAGATCGTAAATGAAATAGAACTCCGCCTGAAAAAAACACCTATATACGTTAATAATTTATAGTATGTAGCTGTACTACTAATAAAGGGCTACATGCAAAACTATTGTATCGTATTTACCTATATATATATGTAGTTAAAATAGTTTCGCATTTATCTCCCTCCCGATATATACATTTCATATCAATTAATTATTTAAATTGTTAATGCTCACTCACTCACTCACTCACTCACTCAATCACTCACTCACTCACTCATTCACTCACTCACTCACTCACTCACTCACTCACTCACTCACTCACTCACTCACTCACTCACTCACTCACTCACTCACTCACTCACTCACTCACTCACTCACTCACTCACTCACTCACTCACTCACTCACTCACTCACTCACACACACACACACACACACACTCACTCACTCACTCACTCACTCACTCACTCACTCACCCACCCACCCACCCACCCACTCAACTCATTCATTCATTCATTCATTCACTCATTGACATGTAACGTATAAAAAAGGGACAAAATGAAATAAATGAAAATTTAAACATGGGTGACCTTAAGCGACTGTGGAAGTTAGTATAAACTGTTATAACAGCAAATGGTCGATTTACTTAATTCATAAGAGCTGACCATGATATCCTAGGACAACAACGCACCTAGTTTATTTCAGGTGTTTAACACATCAATTATACTTTAACGTGTATCACATATGATTATCGATACACATTATGGTCCCGTAATTCGTTCTTAATACACCATTTAATTTTGTAAATTCATACCCCTTAGGAAAGAAGATCATATCACGCGTTATCACGTCACATTCTTCATAAATGTATTGAAACTCTATACCAAATATGCACGAAAATTTAATATAATACACGGCAGTATCGGCATAAACGGAGATCCACAATTTAAAGGGACACGCGACAATCTTGATTTGTTTAAAACTCTCGGCGTACCGTTAGCTTTTCAACATAACTTGCATTTTTGCAACTATTAATATTAATTATTAGAATAGTTCAGAGCACATTGTGTTTGCATATTACTATCTTTTGAATATGTTGCACAATTATATAGTTAAACATATGATAGAATAACTAAGAAAAAATTAAAACTCTTTTGGTTTTTTTAATTACACGCAAGCAGTTTTAAAGTTAAAATGATACTGGATTAAAAATTGGAGAAGAAAATTATAAATCCCGATAAAAGCTTCAAAGTAGCCGTGTGTCCCTTTAAACTTATGGTATGCATGTGTTGTAAGTTAAATGATTAATTATTGTATATAGTCGAAATGGTAGTTAAGATACGCGCAATCACTTAATATGTCATATGATATTTCAAATATTTGCTTTACAGATACCACGGCAAATAATCCGCTTGTTAAACAAATGACGATAGGCTATAAACGTTCGTGTGCCCATAAATCCACTATATTTGTTTATACAGACTATGGTATTTAATTATTACACTTGTGTTAAAAACTATTTTGAGACATAAATCAAGCCATAAATAAATTTTATTTTTAATAAGGTATATTTTGAAATGGAACAGAAAAAAACGTTATATATATATATATATATATACATATTTGTTTAAACGGTTTTAAGACAAAAGTCAAATAAAATACATAATACTTCAGGAATATTTAGAAAACGTTCAAAGCATATTAAAATAATCTAGTCTATATAATAATCTTGTATCTGCAAACACGTAAGCTCTTGTACCCGTGAGTGTTTGTCTTTGCAATTTAATGGCACGAATATTACCAAGGATAGCATGACATAAATCAAGCCGTTAATGTATTATACTTAAGGTGTATTTTGAAACGAAAACATATATTAAAATGTGTTCAAACGAGTTTAAGACATAAATCAAACCATAAATAAATAATAATTCACGTATGTTTCGAAATGATAAAAAACATATTAAAATATAGTATATATTCATTTGTATTCAATTTGTCATAAACGTTCATCTCTTGCATACACTTTAATTTATACCTATAAGTGGTTTTCTTTGCAATTTTTTGAGGGATACCAACATACATATGAAGCAAGAAATACATTAGGTTTCAGGGGGTTTTGAAACGAAAAAATATATTAAAACATAAATCAAACAGAATTTCAATATTATAGGTTATTGAATTTGTATGGCTAAATATTACTGCGATAAAAGGTTGAAAAAAAACACGTATTGTTTGTTGACACTATAGGAAGGATTCCGGTTTTTTAGTTGAAAGTAGTTCCTTATTTCTATTTCGCGGCTCTTAGCAAGCACGAGAAAAAGTTCCGGTGCAATATCAATGTGTGCAATATCGTAGAATATTGCACACTTAGCTCAATGCAAACTAAACGGGACAATATGAAAGTATACAATAAATACTCATACTCGTAAGTGTTTTCCTTTTCAGTTAAATAGAGGGAATATCTCTAGGAATAGCAACACATACGTCATAAATACATTATACTTAATAAAATATATTTGGAATTTAAAAAGGTATATTTAAACAATATGAAGACATAAATTAAGCCAAATGTCGTCATTATACACTGACAGGTATCTATTGAAATGGCAATACACTGACATTTTAAAATAAAAACATATAGCGATATTTATCTTCATAAACGTTAGCATTAACTCGTTTTGAAACTTTATACCCATAAGTGTCCTAGTTTGCAGTTTGAAAGGCTAGAATTCAAGCAATGCATAAATCAATATACTAATATATATCTTATATCTTTAGAAATAAGCAAAACTTATAAAAAAATAAATATATAGCATTCTTGATCTGCATACACGTTTTTATCTTGCATCCTTGTGAATTTTAAAAAAAATATACATAGAAGGGAAAAACAAAAATCACGCTATAAATATAAAAAATGCCGATAAAGGGATTCCTTGGAGGCAACTAACACCAAATATAGAGAAAAACAGCAAACTCACTGCTATGAAAACGTACTGGAGACAGATAATACGAACCTAAAGTATTTATTAGGAGTTTCACAGCATGTTTTTATGGAAGTGTGTTTATAAACTTAGTTACTTTGTCTGACAGGTTTCCTGACCACATTATAACATTAATTAGGAAATTGCGACCTTTTTTAATGCTGCAACGCACTTCGTATTTAGTGATTGAGCCCTCTAAAGTCAGTCATTAATATCTACGTTTCTCTGGTGCGATGACTGGACAACCTAGTGGTTCTCTATGATTTCACCTTCTGAAACCCTGAAAAAATGAAAGTGCTTGAACTATCGTCCATTAGTTTGGTGGTCGTACCCTAGATTGAATTTCTCTTTGGTTGCAACTGATGTGGTTGTTCAGTACAATTATGTATACATACTGAGATTTTTTCTTATTATTTATATTTTTAATAAATCTTAACACTAGCGTTCGTTTAGTGCATTGTGGCGGCTGTAAAGAGTCTCCCCGTGCTACGAATCAGTAGTGTTATTTTTACTGGTCCTTTGGGACCAACGAGCCCAATATAGGTGGCTTTGAAGTAGAATACCGCTTAAGCCGGTGCTAGGGGGGCATGGGAGGTGTTGCTTCTTTCATTACTTATCATGAACAGACTCAATAAAACCGAGTCTGCTGCTTTATTCTCTTAATTGTGTCTGTTGCTCCCAAAGGATCACCTTTATCAGTATGTATTGCAATAACATACAGGTGTATCGTTTGCGAATATCTGTAGATGTTGACACTAGTATTAGAAAGTTTCGTTTTCTTTTATTTACAGTGTCCTATCAGTTTGGGCGCTGGCGGACAATATCGAGGTTGTGTACATATAGATTCAATGTAAGCTTATCAGTAGGCCGTTTTGTCTAGTGACCCTTCCTAGTCAGTAAACTTGTCTTTGCCACTCTTGTCATGTTAACTGGCTTGTTAGTTTCCCCATTTGATTTAGTGTTACTGTGCCAACCTACGGTGCCATTACGTCTGAGTGCCGTGATTTTTTATAGGACAATTTGTCTTATCTTCGGTTGTTTCGAGTCTGTTAATGAAATGTAATATGAGGTGAACAACTTACAACCTTCGCCCTAACCTAGCACCGGTTTAAGTTGTATTTTACTTTAACAACGAACTTGAATCTTTGTAAATTTAAAGTAGAATACCGCAGAGTCGGGGCTAGTGGGAGTGAGAGGTGTTGACCTTATATTGCCTTTAATTAAAACAAATCAGACCTAGTCTGCTACCCTTTTCTCTTGTTTTTTTTTATTCCAATGGATTATCTTTTCAGTATTTATTGGTTTAAAGATTGAGCTTAAATATCTAAAAACACCAGTAAGTAATACCACTACTGATTTGTAGTCGGTACGACTTTTTATAGCCGCCTCTACACATATCTAAACAAATGTTAGTGTGAGTGACAATATATACTGAGAAAGAGATCCCTTGGAAGCAAATAAAGAAGTAGACATGCAAGTCAAACAAGAATGTAGCATTCAAGGACCATAGTAAAAAGTTGGCAAGTTAGTATTTGCATATCGTAATGATGATGGTTTTGTAGCTGAAGGCACCCATTATTTGTTCATTTATGTGATTGTTTATCCTTAGCAACTGATATCGGATATCGGAACAGTTATGGACAACGTACTGCAACACGAAACAATAATGAACCAACGTTTTTTTTCTTACGTTTAATGATTTAAATCTCCAAAAACAAAAACAGAATTAAAATGTAAAATCTAGATAAACACTTATTTATATACGCATTGGATTGTTTCCATAACAAGTAACAAGTAACCCAAAATCAGCTAATCTAAAATTGCGTAGACTAAAATGATATACATGTATATAATCGTGTTATATTTAACAGAAGAAACACAAGAAGTGTATCATTTAGAAAAACGTGTAATATTTAAACAGATAGGAAATGCGTATTTTTGTGATACACAAAGATTTATGCTTTAAAATACGTTGAGCAGAGTGTCTGAAATGTTATGTCAGTGAAACATTGTGCACGTTCAGTCCACAAATGTTCAAACTATCTCCAAGACGAGAACATAACAACCTTACATATGTATATAGCTCGATGCTGTTTTTATTAGCTCCTTTCATTCAATAATATCACTATGCAATGTATTGGTATAAATTATTTGGAACAATTTCTGTGGCATCATCTTTTCAGGAATTCCTGTATCACTGTCACAATAGTATATCCAACTGTAGACCATATTTTAAAATGCTATTCATAGACACATTTATCCTACCTGTCATAAGCCCGGCTAACATAATATGTTTAGGCATGTTTTATCAATCAATAAAATGTTGTTTTATAATATAATTTATTATAACTTTCCTATCACATATTAAAATCCAATTATGTTGGATGCTCTGCCATGTCCCGTGCTACGTGACCATGTCCCGTGCTACGTGACTCTGCCATGTCCCGTGCTACGTGACTCTGCCATGTCCCGTGCTACGTGACTTTTTTTACAAAACAAAAATGCATCTATGCCGACTATAGTTAATAAGCCCGAAACCTCAAGATTCAAAAAAGCTCTTATTCCTCTGGACATTCCGATATTATAAAAGTACTATCACTGAGTGTGACGAAGAGACCCATATTTAATACGTGTTTGGCCTTTCCCACTCACTTTCAAATTTAATATGTTTACATGTAAACTTATTCCATTTTAGATTTTTTAAAGTGTTAACTGCCTTCCTATTTTCTTCGTTTTGAATGCAGGAAATATTCCTCCGAAATAGAAACATAACTCATCATATTATTTGCACGTTTGACTAATTGTGTTATCCTGGATCTCATTAGCCATTAACAGCCACTGGAAGTACGTTATCCAAAGTTATAAATGTTCTTCCACTTGGATCTATTTCTTTTTGATTGATGTGTTTGTTGCTTTCTAAAACGTTCGATTCAACGCCGTCGTCATGCATACTGATACCGGTATCACCTTGGGAATGTTCTGGAACTTGCGTTGTAGGCGGATACTCCTGTGTTTCCATTTTACTGTCATTTTCTCCGTTCACTTGCTTATCAGTTGTTGTATCGATATCGGTGTCGCGATCGTGAGTTCCCACACCACGTTCCTGAAGCAACACTTCAACTGGTTTAATACTTATTCGTGAGTCTATTTGAGACCTCGGTGTATCATTAGGTACAACTAGTTCATCATCGGTTGTTGTGCTTCTTTCTTGTTCAAATGCATTGGCCGTGTTATTTCCCTGATATGGATATGCAAACATATGTTGGTGGTATGAGTCGATATGTTCCAGGCCATTAAATTTCTTCTTAAGTATACCTTGTGCAAAGGGTTTATCTCCTTCCGACAAGGATGATTTAATCTGACCTTTGTACACAGTACCATTTGCACGAGTAAAACTACGAAGTCGTTCGGGTGTGTTTGACTGTAAGCCTTGTCTTATCAGAGCTTCTCCTTGTGTCATGTTAAAGGGTGGTTGTGGGAAATATTTCGCTAATTCATACGGATTAATCTCAAATGGGGAATAGTCCTTGGATTTCCTAAATCTGCTAAGATTTAATTCCAGCTCAAACGATATCTGTCTTTCCACTTTGGTGGGTGTTCCGAGTTTACTTAACACTTTAAATGAATTTTCAATACCACCTATTTTGTGTTTTATGTTTCTATCGTAAGAGTCCCTATAATCGTGGTAATCTTCACTAGCGCATTCGTCGGTGTTTGCAGCCTGTCTGTTCTTTAAGCTTTTGGCTTTAACTGTCAGTGATGGAAGCGTACCACTTCTATCCAAATGATCGTATAATGGTGTCTTCGGTCTCTTGGTCCTTTGATCTCGTACGGATTTGTTATAATACAACATGCTCGCCGGACTGCCATGCCGAATCGCTGATGCATGCCATGATGTATTTATATTTTTATCAGGTGTGAAGAAACCGAGATCTTTCTTATTAGCTACATGATTCAAAGGCTCACCTGTGATTCGCATTTGCTGTTGTCGTTTCAGATCCTCTGGCCCAACTGCTTTTGGGCTACAACTGTACGTCCTATTGCTACTTTCTCCTTCTGATATTTCGTTTAGCGTAGTATTCGTTCTATCATCCCTTGTTATAAAACCTTGTATAAGATTTATAGAATGCTCCGGTTGTTTTCTGCTCTTTGAGTCAGCATGCGGATGCAGTCTAGACTTAGGTCTATATCCTGATTCGCCAACTAAGTGATTGAAATGTTCCTTTTGACTTTTAAAGTCAACAAAAGTACTCACATATGCATGAACTGACCGCTGTGATGGAAGAGTCGCAGGCAGCGATTGTGACGTACGCGGTGGTGGAGGTGGTGGCGACACATCTCCTTGACTACCGGAGACTTCGGACGTAGATTCATTTCGGCTTGTTGTATTACTCCGTGTATTTCCGTGAATGTTTTGATACTTTTCATAAAAACTAGCCAAACTTTTTTCCCTCCTCCAAACCTTATGCACAAATGGTTTCAGTTCCACAATGGGAAGAGGGTCATTTTCCTTACTAGCAGCCATTTCGCCATCTAGATTAAACGATACCTTCGGTCTCTTTAGAGGAGATCTCAATGAAGACGTTGTCGGTGAACGGATCGACATTCTTCGCTTCAGTAGTCACATTATAAATTCATTTTTTCAATGTAGATCTAATATATGTTTATTCTTATTATTATCGCTTACGATATAGTCGATAGCCGGCTCAGTCAATACATTGTCAATGTCATTATTGTTCGTCGTTTATAAAATGATCTCCGCGGCGATAGAAGCCTTTTAATCCAACACACCGTTAATCAATACGGTTTAAAGCAAAATCCAAGTGTATTCTGCACTTGAGTTATACGATCCATAATAAAGAGCAATGCCTTTTTTTCACAAATAAATTCAACCCGGAATAATTTATTATAAGCATTAGTTCTTCAAATGATCGACTTGGCGGAATAAAATTACACACACTTACTCGTATGCTAACGTGATCACCTTGCGCATTACTGATTAAATACACAAAGTTCGATCAAAATTCGTAATTCAGTTATAAAGCTAATGTTTAATATCCGTTCTAAAATAGATTAAAGAAAGGAAGAATGAATATTACAAGAAAAACATGCCAATAAATACGGCCGTGGACACCGAATTTGGCATAGCATTTGATATTATATTAGTGTTTGTAGTATACACCACTTCGCTGCGGTTAGTTTTTAACATTAATCCCATTAAATATAGTCGCTCATGTTACAAGAAGTCGATATGAAGTACGAACGACATTGTCTTTGGCAAGTCAAATAATATAGCGTGGCTTCGCACATTGTAGGATTACGGATATCGAATTTTCCCACCCGTGAAGCCGTGTAAATACCAGACAGACCTGTGAAATGTAACGGGTTAAGCTATGACATGTTATTTTAAATATCCTATATAAAATCGTTAGTGTAATACTTAATGGCTGCAGTTCAGTATTTGTAAGAGACTGTGAAAATAAACAGTGGTAAAATAATTTAGATAACACATAATTTACAATGTGTCTTTATAATCGATGCAACGTTACGTTTTATGATTTAACGTGATTATGGCCACTTGTGAACCATTTGGGTTAATCATTAAAATGTATAATGTCTATTTAATTTCTTTAATTTATTACGTTACTTTATTTCATTGTGTTCTCTCGCTATATATCATTACGTGGTCTCGTCCTTATTTCATTAAGCGATGGGAAAACTTATATTAGCAAGATTTTATAAAGGATATTTCGACAATAAAACACGTTTAAAACATTTTTTTACCGAAAATAATGCGATAACCTGTTTAAATTACCTATAACATGTTTTAATTTTACAATATGCATACTTTTAAAGTCAAATTAAGATTTTATTTCATACCCCAGTCTACCCCGTTTTTACTTCTTGGAGAAGGGGTTGGATGTGGTATGAAAGTTAATACGCGGACCATGAAATGAGAAAATTGCGTGTAACAGTATAATTTAAATGTAAGTATAACACAAAATTAATTTAGTTCAATTTAATGTGCTTTTATGGTCAACCAACAGCTCAGGTCATATGGCGACTTTCCATCTTCCATTGGTAGAGGGAAAACCCCGGTACTTTCGTGCACGGGCGGGAACCTGAGTAGAATCACCGACGTTCCGCAAGCCAGTTGGATAGCTTTCTCACGATAACGATTCCTGGAACATTAAATTTAGAATAAAATAGAATAAAATCTGCAACTGGAACGTACAATCTATACATTTGAAAACGCAACACTTGGTATTTTTTTAATTTCTGGAGATGTTAAAGATGTTAAAATTAAATGCACTTTAACTGAAAGAGATACAGCAACTATTTTGCAAATGTTTATCGCCATATGTTAACCTTTGGGGCACAGACACTTGTATACTAAAATAAAATGCAATCTTAATTTGAATAAAAATTAATACCAAAACTACGTCGACGAATATGGAAGCACCGTCGTCCCTAACAGCTATGGTAGGCGTATAATTGCCAGCAATGGTTCTTAGGAAAAATCAAACATTTTAAGCCTAATTTAACATCTCAATAACATGTTAAGCTCAATAAAAGATACAATCCGTGAATGACACGTCTGTTGCATGCGTATGTTCATAAGTAAGTGCAGTTTGTCGCAATCCATACTAATGTATCCGTTTGAAAGAAATTGAGTTGCCCTTGAATTTCTATTAAGATACGCACAAATAATATTATATAATAATATTACATATTGAACATGGCTTTGCATAAAGTATTATCGGAGCGTAAAACGGTGATTAATTCTATACACTTTGCAGTACCTTGTGACGAATATAAATTTCGTGGTCTTATCCTCTAGGCAGCACGTTAAATAACCATAGGAATATATTCGTTAGACAGAATAGGGCGTGTTCCCGTATTCCTATGTATAATTCCCGTCTCTATGGGGCTGCTCCAAAAAAACATTTATTGATGAACATTCAATAAATTCAGTCCTGTTAGCATTTGTTTAAAGCTACAGATTCCCTATATCAATCCATTTCTTCTTTGTAGGCGTGTCTTTATTTGTAACTTCATGTTCACCAGCTCATGTCGAAATCGGGTATTTAAGCGAGCAAATATAACGCAAGAAATCAACCGAAGCATTGTGGTGTAGTGGTTATAGTGTCTGCCTTGCATTCGGGAGGTCGTGGGTTCGAGTCCCCTGACCGCGTCATACCAAAGACTTTAAAAATGGAGTAGTTACTTGTAACCCATGCCTGACAAGCAAATAATGGGTAGTACTACGTCTGGTCAAAAACCGTCTGGTCAACCCGGTGTCAGAATAATGTGTCTGGGTGGGGTATCACGTACTACGGCGTGGTATTCCAGTGTGGCAGCACTATATCTGCTTCAAGTAGACTGTAGATAGATACATAGCACTACACACAATCACTCACGCAATAGTCCAGACATAATGCCGAGCCAACGGGGGATTACGTACTACGGCATGGTATTCCAGTGTGGCAGCACTATATCTGCTTCAAGTAGACTGTAGATAGATACATAGCACTACACACAATCACTCACGCAATAGTCCAGACATAATGCCGAGCCAACGGGGGATTCTTCCCGGGGGCTCATATGGTAGAGGGATTTTAAACCTTAGAAATCATCATCATCAAGAAATCATTTATTGTATATACATCGACCAGTGCACATCGTACCTATACACAGGTAACAGTACTTTTTACAGAAAAGAAAAGTTAGCTTCTTTCGGGGCTCGAACATACGACCTTCTGATTTCAAGTCCGGTGCTGTATTCCACTGAACTACAACGCTACTTGACAAAATAGTATACTAACTACCATATATTATGAGTCAAAATAACTTAACATATTTGAACGCAACTAAAGATGGATCAATAAATATGCAGTCCATATTGTCGCAGGTGTGAGAAGTTAGCTCGGAGTTCGTAGTTCGGCGTTCGACATTCGTTCTGTTACGGATTTGTTACAGATTTGTCAGCACGGAGTTCAACATTCATTTGTCAGCAGCGAGTTCGACATTCAAACCCAACACGGAGTTCGACATTCGCAGCACGGAGTTCAACATTCGAACCCAACACGGAGTTCGACATTCGCAGCACGGAGTTCAACATTCGAACCCAACACGGAGTTCGACATTCGCAGCACGGAGTTCAACATTCGAAACCAACACGGAGTTCAACATTCGCAGCACGGAGTTCAACATTCGAACCCAACACGGAGTTCGACATTCGCAGCAGCGAGTTCGACATTCAAACCCAACACGGAGTTCGACATTCGCAGCACGGAGTTCAACATTCGAACCCAACACGGAGTTCGACATTCGCAGCACGGAGTTCAACATTCGAACCCAACACGGAGTTCGACATTCGCAGCACGGAGTTCAACATTCGAAACCAACACGGAGTTCGACATTCGCAGCACGGAGTTCAACATTCGAACCCAACACGGAGTTCGACATTCGCAGCAGCGAGTTCGACATTCGAACCCAACACGGAGTTCGACATTCGCAGCACGGAGTTCAACATTCGAACCCAACACGGAGTTCGACATTCGCAGCACGGAGTTCAACATTCGAACCCAACACGGAGTTCGACATTCGCAGCACGGAGTTCAACATTCGAAACCAACACGGAGTTCGACATTCGCAGCACGGAGTTCAACATTCGAACCCAACACGGAGTTCGACATTCGCAGCACGGAGTTCAACATTCGAACCCAACACGGAGTTCGACATTCGCAGCACGGAGTTCAACATTCGAACCCAACACGGAGTTCGACATTCGCAGCACGGAGTTCGACATTCGAAACCAACACGGAGTTCGACATTCGCAGCACGGAGTTCGACATTCGAACCCAACACGGAGTTCGACATTCGCAGCACGGAGTTCGACATTCGAACCCAACACGGAGTTCGACATTCGCAGCAGCGAGTTCGACATTCGAACCCAACACGGAGTTCGACATTCGCAGCACGGAGTTCAACATTCGAACCCAACACGGAGTTCGACATTCGCAGCACGGAGTTCAACATTCGAAACCAACACGGAGTTCGACATTCGCAGCACGGAGTTCAACATTCGAACCCAACACGGAGCTCGACATTCGCAGCACGGAGTTCAACATTCGAAACCAACACGGAGTTCGACATTCGCAGCACGGAGTTCAACATTCGAACCCAACACGGAGTTCGACATTCGCAGCACGGAGTTCAACATTCGAAACCAACACGGAGTTCGACATTCGCAGCACGGAGTTCAACATTCGAACCCAACACGGAGTTCGACATTCGCAGCACGGAGTTCAACATTCGAACCCAACACGGAGTTCGACATTCGCAGCACGGAGTTCAACATTCGAACCCAACACGGAGTTCGACATTCGCAGCACGGAGTTCGACATTCGAAACCAACACGGAGTTCGACATTCGCAGCACGGAGTTCGACATTCGAACCCAACACGGAGTTCGACATTCGCAGCACGGAGTTCGACATTCGAACCCAACACGGAGTTCGACATTCGCAGCAGCGAGTTCGACATTCGAACCCAACACGGAGTTCGACATTCGCAGCACGGAGTTCAACATTCGAACCCAACACGGAGTTCGACATTCGCAGCACGGAGTTCAACATTCGAAACCAACACGGAGTTCGACATTCGCAGCACGGAGTTCAACATTCGAACCCAACACGGAGCTCGACATTCGCAGCACGGAGTTCAACATTCGAAACCAACACGGAGTTCGACATTCGCAGCACGGAGTTCAACATTCGAACCCAACACGGAGTTCGACATTCGCAGCACGGAGTTCAACATTCGAAACCAACACGGAGTTCGACATTCGCAGCACGGAGTTCAACATTCGAACCCAACACGGAGTTCGACATTCGCAGCACGGAGTTCAACATTCGAACCCAACACGGAGTTCGACATTCGCAGCACGGAGTTCAACATTCGAAACCAACACGGAGTTCGACATTCGCAGCACGGAGTTCAACATTCGAAACCAACACGGAGTTCGACATTCGCAGCACGGAGTTCAACATTCGAACCCAACACGGAGTTCGACATTCGCAGCACGGAGTTCAACATTCGAACCCAACACGGAGTTCGACATTCGCAGCACGGAGTTCAACATTCGAAACCAACACGGAGTTCGACATTCGCAGCACGGAGTTCAACATTCGAACCCAACACGGAGTTCGACATTCGCAGCACGGAGTTCAACATTCGAACCCAACACGGAGTTCGACATTCGCAGCACGGAGTTCAGCATTCGAAACCAACACGGAGTTCGACATTCGCAGCACGGAGTTCAGCATTCGAACCCAACACGGAGTTCGACATTCGCAGCACGGAGTTCAACATTCGAACCCAACACGGAGTTCGACATTCGCAGCACGGAGTTCAACATTCGAAACCAACACGGAGTTCGACATTCGCAGCACGGAGTTCAACATTCGAAACCAACACGGAGTTCGACATTCGCAGCACGGAGTTCAACATTCGAACCCAACACGGAGTTCGACATTCGCAGCACGGAGTTCAACATTCGAACCCAACACGGAGTTCGACATTCGCAGCACGGAGTTCAACATTCGAAACCAACACGGAGTTCGACATTCGCAGCACGGAGTTCAACATTCGAACCCAACACGGAGTTCGACATTCGCAGCACGGAGTTCAACATTTGAAACCAACACGGAGTTCGACATTCGCAGCACGGAGTTCAACATTCGAACCCAACACGGAGTTCGACATTCGCAGCACGGAGTTCAACATTCGAACCCAACACGGAGTTCGACATTGCCAGCTCGGAGTTCGGCATTTAAAAAATTCAAATTTTCAATTTCAAAATTCAAAATTTAAATTTCAAAACTACAAAATTTAAATTTCAAAATTTCAAAATTCAAAATTCAAATTTTCAAAAATTTCAAAATTCAAAATTTCAAAAATTTCAAAAATTTCAAAATTCAAAATTTCAAAAATTCCAAAATTCCAAAATTCAAAATTCAAAACTCAAAATTTCAAAATTTCAAAAATTTCAAAATTCAAAATTCAAAAATTTCAAAATTCAAAATTCAAAATTTCAAAAATTTCCAAATTCAAAATTCAAAATTTCAAAAATTTCAAAAATTTCAAAATTCAAAATTCAAAATTTCAAAATTTCAAAATTCAAAATTCAAAATTTCAAAATTTCAAAATTCAAAATTCAAAATTTCAATAATTCCAAAATTTCAAAATTCAAAACTCAAAATTTCAAAATTTCCAAGATTTCAAAATTCAAAATTTAAATTCCAAAATTTCAAAATTCAAAATTCAAAATTTCAAAAATTTCAAAATTCAAAATTTCAAAAATTCAAATATTTCATAATTCAAAATTTAAATTTCAAAATTTCAAAATTTCAAAATTTCAAAATTCGAAGTTTGAAATTTCAAAATCCAAAATTTCAAAATTTCAAAATTCAAAAGTCAAAATTTCAAAAATTCCAAAATTTCAAAATTCAAAATTCAAAATTCAAAATTTCACAAATTTCAAAATTTCAAAATTTCAAAATTCAAAGTTTCAAAATTGAAAATCAAAAATTTCAAAATTCAAAATTTCAAAAATTCCAAAATTTAAATTTCAAAATTCAATTCAAAATTTCAAATCCAACTCGGAGTTCGACATTCGCAGCTCGGAGTTCAACATTCGAACCCAACACGGAGTTCGACATTCGCAGCTCGGAGTTCAACATTCAAATCCAACTCGGAGTTCGACATTCGCAGCTCGGAGTTCAACATTCGAACCCAACTCGGAGTTCGACATTCGCAGCTCGGAGTTCAACATTCGAACTAACTCGGAGTTCGACATTCGCAGCTCGGAGTTCAACATTCGAACCCATCACGGAGTTCGACATTCGCAGCTCGGAGTTCAACATTCGAACTAACTCGGAGTTCGACATTCGCAGCTCGGAGTTCAACATTCGAACCCATCACGGAGTTCGACATTCGCAGCTCGGAGTTCAACATTCGAACTAACTCGGAGTTCGACATTCGCAGCTCGGAGTTCAACATTCGAACCCATCACGGAGTTCGACATTGCCAGCTCGGAGTTCAACATTCAAATCCAACTCGGAGTTCGACATTCGCAGCTCGGAGTTCAACATTCGAACCCAACACGGAGTTCGACATTGCCAGCTCGGAGTTCAACATTCAAATCCAACTCGGAGTTCGACATTCGCAGCTCGGAGTTCAACATTCGAACCCAACTCGAACTGCATTATTACATGACTTGAACCCCTGCATAGAGATTTGATAAACGGTTTGTAGTGTAATGTTGCCGTTATATGGCGGATTAGTTTCTTTAATCCTTGTCAGACGATATTGGTCTCAATAATAAAACACTATATACATTTCATTTGTTCTATACGGCCACAGGTAAGTACAGAACTCATCGGCATGTACATTAATTAGATTAATAAAAATTAAAACTAAACACTGTAGCAATATAATCAATTCCTAAGCACCCGATAATTTAAATGGGATCTAGGCATATATAGTTAGACAATCTTTATAACTGAGAGTTCAGAAAAAATGGGAAATGGTGAAAGTCTTGTTCTAAGCCGCCATTTTCAGAACTATGACAAACTTTATAAATTCGTTTTAAGCTAATTTCTTTGAACAGCTTGAACTATATCATCTAACAGGACCTGTTTAGTATACACGTCTATTTACAGTCCCTGATCTAAACTAGAAACTATTGAAGTTTAATTTTATATTATATAAAAAATAAATAGGGGGAGATTTCTAGACAATACCATTTTCGATTTAAGAAATAGAACATCGTTTACTGTGAATTATCGCTTAATATATCACGGTTTGGAGTTCAATTGTAAACAATAATTTCACGAGCCCGAAGGGCGAGTGAAATTATTGTTTACAATTGAACGACAAACCGTGATATATTATAGATAATTCACCGTAAACGATGTTCTATTTCTATTCTAATACCCCTAAAATGTGAAAATAGCGCACACATCTGAAATCTTTCGCATTGCTTTGCTTGCTCTCCGAACGTTGCATACGTTACAATGCGCAATGCGCAATACGCAATGCTTATTCTCCTAACGTTGCAAAAATTGCAGTGACATATCGTTCAATATAACGAGATATTTTAAACTAGGCTATATTAGAATTAGGTATATAACAATTTTATAAGATAATAAAATGTTACTATTTTATTGTTTTGTCATTAATTTCGAACAAAGTCATTACTTTTATGTATTTTTAACATTCAATTCAATTCAATTCAATTCTTTATTTCCTCAGTGAATGAGATTACATATACATAATACATACAAGATTAATACAGATTACATTTACGCAATAGCAATGAAAGGAAGGAGAATAAAAGGGTTACAAATAAGAGGAAGAATCACATTATGCAATAGTACGTGATTTATAAAAAATATGCTGTCAGGTACATCTATATCTAACCTGATATGATATATGAAGATAATGATTACTCGGGGAAAATGTGAACAATCTAAACTGTCAATTGGTATATTCATTGAAAAGCGTGTACTCTAGACACTTTATGGAAGTTCTGGTTTGATAAAAATGTTAATGTCCGGTTTGAAAAGCATTTATAGCCTTTCTATTACCTTCGGTCAGCTCTATTGGCATTTCGCGCCTTAAGAGAATTTGAATAAAATCCTCGTCATCTGTATTTATAAGGAGATGTACGTTATTAACATCCGGGCTGTTAAGAAAATCCGTTCTTAATGATTCTGTGCATAAGCATGAAGCTATGGCATGACTATTGGGATCAGTGTATATTGATTCACATTCGGGACACACGTGGGGAATATCGTATGGTTTGGTAACCATGACGTTTGCAATGAAGTTGCATAGATCTAATTCACTGGCGTTTTGGGGCAGTGACCATACTATGGCATTATTATAAGAATTGTGCAATAGTTTAAAGCGAGCAAAATCGTTATCTATTGCCATTCTCTGTCATAAGTGTGCGTTTTCGTATACGCTTATTGATAGTTTGAAGATTCGTTTCCATGTATATTTAGGTGGTAAAAAAGTACAGGCGCAAGGACTGGTATTGAGATGTTGCAGCAAGTTGTATCTGTTGAGAACAGTGTATATATCTGGTATAAACCCTACCTGGTTAGGGTTGTTGGTACATAGGAATAAGTATAGTCTTCTCAGGAAAATTTTCTTACAAAGTCGCGACTGTGGGAGACTAGTTAACGTATGTAGGAACGATAATTTCCTTTTATCTACTTCGCACATAATACTGAATTGGCCAACTAGCGATTCACACATGTCAGACCGTGTTTGCTTTCGGAAGCCTTGGACATTTTTAATGATCATATGTTGCGTTCTGTTTAACTCGGTTACATCTCTATTTTTTAGGTTATACCATAGTTCGCTCCCGTATAAAAGTGACGGCACTATCATTTTCTTATACAAACTAATCGATGTGATAGGGTTAAGACCTCTTGGTCTAACACCGAAACTTGACATTGCATAACATTTATTGAGACTCTTTTTACACGTGTTTTTTATTGTAGAGGTGCAGTTGAGTTTTGCATCTTGTATTATGCCTAGGTGTGTAGTAGAGGTTACAACTTGAACTTTATCTTTACCTAGAAACCCTTATTGTCGCACGTGTAAATTAACATTACCTGGTGTAATACTATATCGTATCAATATGAAACTAATACTTCGCCTCAAATCAACCATATCTCGACTTATTATTAATGAGTTTGTGTGCGGGCTCTTGTTATTACGTAATGCCTATTTAGTGTTAAAATGCTACAAAATACCAATAAATAGCAGTGGTCTAGAGGTTCAGCGTACATCTTTCAAATCTTACAAGTGCAAGGCTGTGGTTCAAATCCCGTTCCGGGCAACTCTTTTTTATCACATATATTCTGGAGCCGTATATTTATCGATGTTACCTGTACGTACGAAGGCTAAATAAAAATATGAAATTTTACGTATTAATTTCTCCTTATATACCGACTTTTCGGGTGTTCGTCGATTTGAAACTACTTCTCACGTGACTCATTCATATTTATTACCAGTTAGAATAGGGACTGTACAGCTTTAATTAAGCATCATATTACGTTGTAGGCTGGACAAGTATTTAAGTGTTTTACTATATTCGGGATACAATAACAGGCAATACTACGCCATCGGGAAGTTTATCAAAGTGTGATATAATGGGGGCTGTCCCAACCCCCCCCCCCCCCGCCACCCCTTCCACCCGTCCCCGTTTTGGTACGCATTATCCTGGGCAAATTTAGAGTTGCACGGCCCGGGTACCAGTACCCGTAAACTACATTATTTAGTATTTAGTACGCATAACAATTAGGTAAATGCCTGCAAACTATGTTTTCTATGTAAAAGAAACTGTTGATATCCACAAAAAGAGTTCATGATTGTCCCCAAAACAGAAAAACGGTGAGATACAACCTTTAATACAGTTTCAAATGTCCTTTTATATCACATCTTCATAAAATTAGAAGAATAAATAGAAAATTGGTTATTTTGTATGAAGAAATTCATGTTAAATAATATTCAGTACTCGGGTCTAAAATGAAGGAGTATTCAGTACTCGGGGGAGGGGGGAAACACCCATATAATGATGCAAGCAAATACGCACTTTAAAGGGACACATGACAATCTTGAGTTTTATTCAAACATTAAAAAGTTCTCCTCGATTTAGTTATTCTGCGTCGGTTTTACTTTAAAACTGCTTGCATATATAATTAAATAAAAATATGAGATTTCAATTTTCTTCATTATTTTACCATTTTTTTTAAAAATATATTATTGGTGCAATATTATAAAAAGTTAGTAATATGTAAAACAATTTCTTTGAACTATTCTAACAATTAGTATTAATGATTGAACAAATGCAAGTTAAGAGAAAAACTAACGGGACGTCGTGAGTTAAAAAATCAAGATGCCATGTGTCTCTTTAACTATTTGAATCTATGTAAGAACTCGATGCACATTATATATATCACTCCGATAACGAGCTTACGAAATACTTCTGAAAATATATTACATATGTTTTAATTTAAAATGAATGAATGAATGAATGTTTAACGGCTCATGAACACATTTTAGGTCATTTAGAGCCACACCGAAGAGTGAGGAAGGATACATAGGAACCTGACATACTTTTAAAATGACACACGTTCATATGATTCTTTAACGTCCTCATCCGACGGACGAGGCTAACTTAAAGTATTTTGCCGAAGAACGCAACGACGAAACTCAGTGGCACCAGTGAGGATTCAACCCGGGTCCTCCGGTTTCAATTCCATCGCGCTATGCACTGGACAAGCAAGTCCGTTAATTTTTAATGTGTTTAACTGTTAATGCATAATAATCACGAACGTGCTGGGTACTGGTTCTATGCCAATATATACAAACAAAACGCACGTATTACTACTATACGTTGCTTTAAATAAAAAAAATGTAAAAATAAAAGCGTTTAATATCTGGTATGTAGAAAGTGACAACATGCCAATATTTGTGTATAGAACATATTTCATAGAATAGAAACGAGCATGTTCAACAAATAACTATAGTCAACAAACACATATATTCAACAAAAGTGTACATATAGCCGTAGCAGTCCTTTACAAGAATTTATAATTAAATTCCGCCACCTGAAATGCTTTTATATACAGGTCGACGGGTGTTTATATGCCCTTATATAGGATTCAAATAAAGGGTCGAACTAAATTATAAGCAATCAATGAGTTCAGAAAAAAACATAACTAGGATTTGAATTACTTATAAACATAACTTGTCAGTTTAGCAACGTAACCTCGCATTTCATTTAACGGGGAACGATAATGAATATCCCATAAGGGCTTGTGGAAGAAATTAAATATAATTTAATACTAGTAGTATATACGTATGTCTGTATATTATCAAAAGGTCATATATAGCATGAATAGCCAATACACAACTGGAACATATGCGTTTCCTTGACTGTGAAATAATTGATATACTGCTCGTTCCCGTGCGTAGGTACGTGCGTAATGCACGTGTATGCGAATATACGTTTGTAGTATCTTGGACATATATGATGAAGAAAGTCAACACTTTGTTGTAGTTAAAAACTGATTGTACTAATTGTAGATAATTGAAAGTAAGTACTAAATGTCTAAACACAAATGATGTATTACATGTCCTTTAGTAAGCGGTTGTGTAATCCAATTATGTATAATTTAGAATGATGAATTTGAATATAGTTGGTGGTATCAAAGGAAATCCACTTGACTAGTTGTATAAGATAAATCTAATAACACAATTTGACTGTACGTAAATAATAATCATTTTAGTAGTGATTTGACTGTACGCAAATAATATTAATTTTAGTAGTGATTTGACTGTACGCAAATAATATTAATTTTAGTAGTGATTTGAATGTACGCAAATAATATTAATTTTAGCAGTGATTTGACTGTACGCAAATAATATTAATTTTAGTAGTGATTTGACTGTACGCAAATAATATTAATTTTAGTAGTATTTAACTTAAACCTTTTTCTTATAACTGAAATTGTATAAATAAACTCTAAACATTACCATTGGAAAACAATCAAAAATTATTTCAGTTTGATATTAAACACGACATAGGTACTACACTGAAGCAGAATAACGTATGTGAGGAATTAATGTTCAATTCAATGTATAAGATTCACTGAACGAGATGAAACTGCTTTGACATTGTAATATGTCACATGTCTATTGTATTAATGAAATATAGCACTGTGACATAACTTACATCGAAATTGTTTGCGTAGTTTTTCTTGTTTTAAGAATATATGTGCCAAATCACAATGCCGTTTAAAGGGACACAAGGCAATCTGATTTTGTTTCGTTTTTTATAAACCCGCGTCCCGTTAATTTTTTCAAAATACGTTGCATTTGTTTAATCATTAATTTTAATTATACGAATAGTTTTAAGCAAACGATTTTGTATATCATTAACTGTTGATTATATTGCACCAGTAATATATTTAAACCTATGGTAGAATACGATGAAAAAAGAAACTCAACTTTTTATTTAATTATATTCAAGCAGGTTTAAAGTCAAAATGATATTGGATAAATAAATCCAGACGCTGTTTTCCTAGTTGGAGGGAATATAAAACTTACTCACACATACACACACACGCACGCACACACGCACACACACACACACACACACACACTTCCAATGACTGATAAACACTTCAATATTGCCATGTGTGCCTTTAAGGCAGAGTTCATTCAATGAAAACAAAAATGTTACTTCTAGCGCTTGTCAATAATGATCCTAGTTTCAAGGTAAAGAAAAAGCAAATATTCCCAAATGTGTATTTATAAACCTGATTATTAAATGTATTAATTCACATTGTTTACAATGTTTATATCCTATGTAGCTAAAATATTGAATAAGTTTAGTCGAAGTATTATTCTCAATGACAGTGTATCCGGTGAGGACGTCATAGTCCATCCAAGAGTCGAGGCCTAGAATTCACCATCCATTCTTGAGAATATTCTTAGACTTAAGCTCAAGTATGCAGATTTCAATCACAAATATTTCTATAAGTTTACAGAATAAACGTTCATAACAGGCTACTATGCATACTAATAAATAGCAACTTCTTACGATTGTTTATGTTTGAAGATCATGGAAATATTTGTGAACGAAATTTCAGTACTTGGGCTCAAGTCTTAGAATAGTTTGAAGAACGGTTGGTGAATTCCAGGCCAGCTGTGTTTATATACCATCTGTCTGAGAAAGGTAACGTCGGATTGCAGACACACCTATTTTATTCGGGGATAGGCTTCGGGTATTCGGCCCACCGCTTCCATTCCGATGGATGATTTATAGATGATTCATAGCACTCATTCTTACAATGTCCGATTTCTTCAACGGTCCGCGGTGACCCAGTGGATGAATCTGAATTCGGATGTCACGGGTTCGAGCATCACTGGTGCCACTGTTTTACTTCGGATTGTCCGGTAAGACACTTCGGTTTTTATAAAGTCCGTAAGGAGGAGAGATAAACCAGGAAAATCAGGAGGTTCCGCGTATCGGAGTCTATCCTCCAATCACGTTAAATAGACATAAGAATCTATTCGGTGTTAAGAGTTGGCACGAACTCCTGATTCCTATGTATCCTTGGATATGTCTGGTGCTGCTCGAAATAGCAAAAACAGTGTGTTGATGAGCCGTAATTTTTTTTTTAAAAAGATCAAAAAAAAAAATCTACTGAAATAGTTTGTTTAAGTATGTCGCTTAGTGGTTTTCCATATTTATTTATGTATTTCTTTATTTTACCAAGCATGATTATGCCTTTTTATATCATGAATTGTATTCAACTATACTCGGTAAAAGTTTTCGTCTCAATTGATTGGTATATGCTACATTCGGTGATAATTCCTAAACACGTAAAATGTTGTGGCTATGACGTCTCCAAGTCATTCTATTGTCTTTAGTTCTTTGACACCACCACAGAGGTCTGGCGTGGCGCAGTCGGAATTGTAACCGGAGGCCCCGGGTTCAATCCTCCGTGGTGCCATTGAGTTTCGTCGGTGTGTTCTTGGGCAAGACACTTTCCCGTAACCTAGTCCGTCGACGTAAACCGAGCGGTCCCGTGTCTATCCTCCGAGCACGTTAAAGAACCATAGGAATCTATTCGATAATAAGAGTAGGGCACGGTTCCCGGATTCCTATGTATCCTTAACCTCTCTCTTGGGTGGCTTCAAATAACATAAGCCGTTAAACAACATTCAATTTAATTGACACCACCACGCGATTCCCATGCGAATCCCTTGGGAATCCATGCCCGCAGTTCCTCGCTGTATGGCGTATTGTTAGCGCAGAATAATAGATATTCGCATGCTTTTTCCTTTTCCTTTCATAGTATCTTCTCTCCCGTAAGGCAAATATTTGCATGCCATATATTTCAATAAGATAATTGTTTTCGGGTTTAATGAATAAACACAAATCAATATTGTAATCTTAGATTGAAATATATTTTATAGGAAATATATAGAGGTAAATCTCTGCGACGACATCAACTAAAGATGTTTACTATACTCCTCTAACTAATTTAAAAACATGTTTAGATTTTGGTCCTTTTTTAAAGTGCTGTAATTGAACAATGTACGGTCATTTTGCAATTTTTAAGTTTAGTTGTTTTCTTTTACCATTGTTACATTACATACATGTATTAACTTTTAATATGAATATAAAATCCATAATATTTGAGAAATAGTACATCATTTACGGTGAATTATCGTGTAATATATCACGGTTTGGAGTTGTAAACAATAATTTCACGAGCCCGAAGGGCGGCAGGGCGAGTGAAATTATTGTTTACAATTGAACGACTAACCGTGATATATTACAAGATAATTCACCGTAAACGATGTTCTATTTCTATTCTAATACCCCTAAAATGTGAAAATAACGCACACATCTGAAATCTTTCGCATTACTTTGCTTACTCTCCTAACGTTGCAAACGTTACAATGATATCTTTCGCATTGCCTTGCTTATTCTCCTAACGTTGCATATATCGTTGAATATAACGAGATATTTTAAACTAGGCTATATAGTGCGGATGTATTAGAATAAATTGTAAACTTGACAGGCCCAGTACCTTGTGACGATTCATGTGCGTGTGAAAAATGTTATCCCCCACACATCTAGCTGATGACACGTTAATTCATCATTGAATGCCTATATCTCCTTTTTTGCTAACGGGTCTTTATCTATAAAATGTTCTTTGAATAAATACATTTGATAGGCCTTTATCTTATACGCATGTTTATTGTATTTCAATTGTAACCAGGGCGCGTTAGTCTGTTTTTGTTATGTAAAGGGACCATTCACAATGTTTTATTTTTTAATAAACGAATCCGACTTTGTGTTAAACCTACTTATATCCTTCCTCTGATTAAGCAAATGTTAATGCTATCAAACGAAGATAAACACGACAACGACGGTAGAATAAAATGCAAAGTTAATTCTCTTTTCATGTCGATGTAATGAATGTGTTTTACGGCACGTCGACACATACATAGGTCATATTGAGCGCAAAAACTATTGAAAGATGAAGAAATGAAGCAGTAATTAAACATTATGTAAATATATAAAATAAAATTATTTACAAATAGAGATGATATGGTAGTAATATAAACTAAATATGTAAATCAACAAATGCCCGTCAACGGGTATATAACCAAGTAAATATATATAAGAACATATAATGATTTATATAGTCTTATTTCTTTCAGGAAATCTAAAACAAGACTAAAATCTATAGTATCAAATAACTCTTTCATAGTATTAACATTGTAGTACCTTTGACGCATAGGATCAAAGTCTACACAATCCAACACGATATATGTTTGACCGTTAACGGTGCAAAGCAGGGTATACATTCTGGTAATTGCTCACCTTGTAATAAATATGAATGAGTATAACGTGTATGCCCTATCCTGCACCGGCTAGAACAACTTCTCGACGAATGGGTTTACTAGAAGAACGCCATTCCCCGAGTAACGGTTTAACCAGGGACTCAGATATGTAATATAGACGGGTCCTGGTTTAACTGAATGGAGTTTATTGTTAACTGACAAATTCCAAGCGGCTTGCCAAGAGTTACGAATATAATACAACTTTTAAAATAAGTATAAGGTAATTTTCATGGATGTATTTCCTATTATAATTCCATCGAATGCGCAACGTCTAACGTATTCTTTCATTAGGGCTTTCCACCTTCCAGTGGAACTTTCCACCTTCCAGTGGAAAGACCTATTGTTGTTGTTCGGCAAGATTTTGACTTTATTCTTCTCACCGCCACTTTTCATAGTAAGACTGGTCGCACGGCCTCTAAAGTTTACACAGTGATAGAGCTCATTCTGGAATCGTGCCGCGAAGCTTTTGGGGTCATGACGTCAACCAAGATGGCCGCCAGTGACGTCATGGTGAAAATCTTGTTCGCGCTAGATCTCAGACATTTATGATCGGATTTGAATGAATCTTTCACAGATTGTAAAGGTCATGGTCTAGTTGTGCAAGAAGGTCATGCGGGGTCATAACGTCATAACGTGATGGCGTCAGAGACGCCAGACGCTTAAAAACTGGAAAAAATCGTCAAAAATACAATTATTGCATGACCATTTTGAAACTTTATCACAATCTTGTTTTCATCATCTTCTATCGATCGTGTGAAAAATATTTGATGACGTCATCAAATATGGCGGCCATAGTGGTTTTATTTTAAACAGGCTAAAATAGAAACTTCTAAGTATATTTCGAAAACCGAACCAGCTAGCGCCAACAATGCCCTCATATATGTGCCACTATGTGACCTTGACCAAGTCTGGGAAAATCAGGTCACCAGGTCAAAGGTCAAGGTCATAGGTAAGCGATAGGTGTAAACACCAATAACCACCTATATCTCAGTAACGGTTGAAATTGTTATCAAGAACATATGTACCATTTGTAAGGCCTTTCAATTTACTTTTCAAAAATAAAGTCCACTCAAAACGCAACGTTGGTAAATTGTTGCCATAGGAACCAAAATACGATGACGTCAATGACGTAAAATTTGAAAACTTGACGTAGACACGTAAAATTTGTCAATTTTGTAGAACATATGATTGCAAATACGAACGGGAAGTTTATTTTTAGGTGACGTCATTAATGACGTCACAGTAACGTAGAAACGAAAGAAGATTAAAATCGTTTCTGCCCAAGAACTACATGTCCCTTCTTGGTGAATCTTTGTCAAAACAATGTACTTATCTTGTAGTTGTGCCTTGCAATTTTTTGGGTCGCGGCGACATTCAATATGGCCGCCAGTGAATATCTAAGAAATACCTTGTTCACGCTTCTCTTCCTAAAGATTTCCAGTCTGATAATGATGAAACTTCGCCAAATAATGTGCGTATGGGTGGGACGTGGGTCAGACGAACGTATACACATGAAGATGATACATAGCTCAGACCTAAATATTCAGTGTCGGGCGTAACGCAGTACCCGTCTTGCACGCACATACAGATACGCGAAACCATTATTAGGGCTTTCCACCTTCCAGTGGAAAGACCTATTGTTGTTGTTCGGCAAGATTTTGACTTTATTCTTCTCACCGCCACCGTCAATGTCCAGTACCCGGAAAATTCAATGGATGGATAAGACCTTGCGCTTTTGAGCTGCATAACGTTGTTCATTGTGGACAGTTTTTGGCGGCGCCATAATAAAAAGGACAATTCATCCCCTGTCTCATATTCCTTTGAAGTTGTTAGTGTTCAATCTTAAAGGGGCACACAGCAATCCTGATTTTTGCAATTAATACTATTAATTATTGGTTCAAAGTTTTCAATAGCTTATTACTTTCAATTAAAAAAACTAACACTTGTATTTGAATTTAACAAAATACTGGATTCATAAGTCGAGGTGCTATGTTTTAGCTTGATACAAACCCCATGATTGCCGTATGTATCCCTTTAATGATCGTCGATGATACATCCGCATGTGTTAAAGGGGTGTACTGCAATCTTGATATTTTAACGGCGGCCCGTTAGTTTTTCACATAGCATAACCTGCATTTGTTCAATCATTAATAATAAGTATACTGAACTTATCAACCAAACTGGTTTTGCATTTTACTAACGTTTGATTTATAGTGCACCAATAATATATTCAATGCAGGAAGTTTTAAAGTCAAAATGATAATGGATTATTAAACGAGATGCTTATTTTAATGATGGACATACATGCCATGTGTTGCTTAAACGAAAGCATCAGTTGAATGATTCAAAGTCACAATAGTATTTGCTTTATAAATCTAGGTGCTAGTTTTGATGGTTGATACATAATTCGAGATTGCCGCGTGTCCCTTTAAAAACGCTCCCAACCAGTATGTCACATACGTGCAAAGCCAGACATATACATCGATCATGAACAATGACAATATGATACATATGTTTCAAGTCGAACCTATTAACACGCAATTTTACATTCAGGAGAATTAATTATGTTATGTTGTTGTTTCTTTTATTTCGCTCGTTTTAATTAAATGCAACTAAAACTCATTAAAATGGTTTAACGCATATTGATACACATTAGTATTTTTTTCGAAACGTCCCCAGTCCCTTTTATATGCCTAAAGTGCGAATGCACCTCGGTGAACTCAGTGTTCAATTGCATTTGGCGGGAAATCATGTAGCAATTACAGGAAATAAACAACAATATGTCAATCACATCTGACACACTTAACTGTATTGTTGTCGACTGTCTTGACACCTGTAATTTGACTGGCTTAATTGACCGGGGTTTTCTATCTCAAACTCATGGAGCCTGTCATTTATGTTCAGTGGGCTGTCTTCATAGCACTTTTGGGCGCGGTGTGCTTTTTTAAAGGTACTATTGCGTTCCACCGACCCTCCCAACGCATTCATACGCGGCACTCAGTCCAGAAAATAGTACCGAACCGCCATACACGTTCAATGATTGTACATGACATGGAAAGCCCGTTTGATCAGGTTCTGATCAAAATCTAGTTTTATTTTTGCAATTGTTTCAATAGAATTTTAGTTTTTTATAGCTCACACTTATGGGAAAGTTTGTATAAGTATCACGAATCAATTTCCCTGAGTACGAATGTCATAGAGTACGAATCGTAAAAACTGAACGGGTTTGTTAAACAGAACGGCCGAAGTCCTCTTGAAACCTCGTAATCGTTGGCATTATTCCAAAGTCCAGTTGTAGACACTTGCAATAGTAAATGACGTTGGTATGATAAAAGTGCACAAGGGTTCAGCCTTTTGTGACCTTTGTCAGACGTTTGGGTTATGGTAGATCTTATTTTAGTTTAGCACTTTGGGCGTTGAAGACAGGATAATAGCGAGGTTGTGTACACATACAATCGATTTAAGCTAACCTGTAGTCCGTATTGCCTGTAGACCGCTTCAAGTTGTCAACTTAGTCTTCACCACTCTTTATGCTATACATTGTCGCTTTCATTGACATTTGAAATACGTTTTTTTTTTCGGTGTTTGGTGTAGTGCGGACCTACGGCAGCATTGCATTAGATTTCTGTGATTTTTTCATTTTGGCAGAAGCCAGAGCAACAATAGAATAAACCATTAAGCGCGCGACTAGACAATATTGAAGACAAACATTAAACACTATTATCCGTTTCAGGATTTAGGTAGACGTCATCATAGGATCCACAATCTGTCCAACCAGTGAATAATCAAACAGGAAAGGATAGTGTCTCATTGTAACTGAGTCATTTGCACCATATGTTGACACGATTTGAAATAAACTATTAATATCTATTTCCGATCATCCATATTATGAAATGTTGTATCTTCATGTGTGTTTAGCCACTTAAAGTTAGTAAACTACAAAATAATTTAATTTCAAGCCAGATAAATATATTTAAGA
This sequence comes from Cyrtodaria siliqua, assembly GCA_037043455.1. Lineage (NCBI taxonomy): Eukaryota > Metazoa > Mollusca > Bivalvia > Adapedonta > Hiatellidae > Cyrtodaria > Cyrtodaria siliqua. The sequence goes on along the minus strand of JAWPHD010002101.1, from coordinate 40,846 downwards.
TCATTAAATAAAATCACGATGTTGTCGTTTCTTTCTATAAACGCTACAGTTTCTAAAAGTAGTGTTACAGATGTGCTACAGTTTAACTTTGAAACTCCTACGGTTGTTTTATATGACATTACGAGTAGATGTAATACAAAAGTGCGTATATTTAAGAAATAGAACATCGTTTACTGTGAATTATCGTTTAATATATCACGGTTTGGAGTTCAATTGTAAACAATAATTTCACGAGCCCGAAGGGCGAGTGAAGTTATTGTTTACAATTGAACGACAAACCGTGATATATTATAGATAATTCACCGTAAACGATGTTCTATTTCTATTCTAATACCCCTAAAATGTGAAAATAACGCAAACATCTGAAAGCTTTCGCATTGCTTTGCTTGCTCTCCTAACGTTGCATACGTTACAATGCGGAATGCGCAATGCGCAATGCTTATTCTCCTAACGTTGCAAAAATTACAGTGATATATCGTTCAATATAACGAGATATTTTAAACTAGGCTATATAGTGCGGGTGTATTAGAATTGATATTATATTCAATAAATTTATGAGTTTTAAAAAAGAAACTTCCACTTGAATACGTTTTATAGTGTTAAATATGAATTCATTCTCATGTTCAGCTAAATGCTCCAGTACCAGTGCTTTTAGTGAGACTTCACTGGTGAATTTTTGCAGATATCATCAATCATACATGTGGTTTTTCATGGAATAAAGGAATTGAGTACAAAGTATGGAACGTCATGACTGTCTTATGATGAGCATTTATATGTACGTTCGGTACGTATGCCGGTGAAAACAGTATGCAGTTGATTTCTATATTATGTGCAGTATATTCGTCCTTACATGCAGTGCACGTGCAAGATTCATTGTTATTGCGATACATATAATGAAACGTGAACTGCATAAAAGGACGAATGTACTGAACATAATGATGTTATAACTGCATAATTATAATGTGTTCACCACTGCGCACATAAATATAAACGCTCATCATAAGACAGTTATGGCGTTCCATAACAGAGAGAACTGAACTCGTTAATGGGAAAACTATCAGTGATATGTCTATTCCCAAGTGATATGTATGCCAATGGAAAAAGTATTGTGGTATTGCCTTGCAACCAGACTGTTAAAATTGTCGATACAGATGACGATATACGTCTGCGATAAAAATAATAACTGTCTCTGGCTGAGAATGATGTCAGTTAAGCTGTACCTTTGCACTGGGAGTTTGACTTGTAAGTGAGGAAGTGTCGATTCTTACGGGTGGCGGGAGGTGTACAGTACTGGTTCTACCGAAGAAAAGTGGGTAGTTTGCCTCCACCACAAAAAATTGACCGTCATATTTAACCTTACATGTGTTCCATACAAACAAACAAACAAACAAACAAAAGCATTTTCAATCTTTAGGGCTTGTTATTTCTATGGTCGTTTACGGGACCTTCAAACTGACTTTTGGCTTTAAAAGATTTCTGACAAATATCCCACTTTCTCGTGTTCTGTGATTCTAATTTAGGTTCTAAACGTTTTGTTACAATGAGTGCATAACAACTCCTCGCCATGTGAAATATGCTCTTTTAACGTATATGCTGTGGTGAATTTGGCAATCATTTCTGAAATAAAAAATATTTGTTGTCGTGCATCCTTGTATTGTGTAACAGAGATCAGAAAAGTCACACACGTTGCATTTCATGAGCTTCCATGCAGTGTGATCTTGATGTTACCTTGTGCGCCATAACATCAATCTCTTTGTAAATGATACATTAAAGCCGTGGTACACCATTTAACTGAACTACAAGGCACACGAATATTAAAAATATATTTATAACACAGAATTAGTTTTTATTGTATTTTCAAAATTAGGAAACATCGTCATATGAATTAATGGTTATGTTCATATCTTGTATTACATATAAAAACAGATCTGAATAATTCTTAAATACTTTTACAACAAATCAATGTGTACATCTATAAACTTTGATCTAAACACTTATATCATTCAATTATAAACACCACAGATATCTCCATTTGTATACAATATAACAACAACAATCACATGTTATATAGATAACGTTATACATGTGGTGCATTGCTATAACCGTTCACAATTATACATTGAGTTTTAACGTCCTAAATACACGTTTTGGAGACAATACATTCAACATTAAAGGAAAAAATACATCCTAAGCTAGGTATTCAACATTTAAAATATTTTTATTTTTTAAAAAGCTCCTTACATGGTCAAATATGTATCCCGCTTGAATAAAACCTTAACAGTATCTGCAGCAATACAACCTTAACACGGGTGTATAGTGACATATCGTACTATCAATATAAATTCAAACAACATACGAAATGGATTTGAAGGATTTTTAAAAATAAATTCGACCGCTTTGGAGATTAGACAAGCAACATGGTTAAAGTTTTAATTACACATATAATACTTCAGTATTCCCACATTATATAGCGTGGAATATTTCTCACATTTTACTTACAAATCACACTTACACTGTACGTTATGTAAATGCAGTGTTAAAAGGGTTTTTCATAGATTTTGCGTCAATTTGGTCAGCACATTGCTACTATATTTAAATAATGTATCCGGTAAAGTTTCGATGTAACGCATGTAACCCCCATTCCCCTTATTGACATCGACCTACCTAGGCGATAACCCTTGTTGTGACTTGAAGGTAACAAGTTGATTACTATTCGATTTTATCCGTTTAATTACATTAATCACCTTTGTTTTTTTGTTTTTTCTATAAAGTGTGTTTTTCAGTCATCCATTACAAATCACTTAATATGTTAAAAAAAGCAAACCCATCGGCTACAATTACAGATAATTTATATTGATGGGCTTGCGGGCGCAGTCGGTAGCACCGCGGATTTGTAACCGTAGGCCCCGGGTTCAGTCCTCCGTGGTGCCATTGAGTTTCGTCGGTGTGTTCTTGGGCAAGACACTTTTCCTTAGCCTCGTCCGTCGGATGGGGACGTAAACCGTGCGGTCCCTTGTATCGGTCTATCCTCCGAGAACGTTAAAGAACCATAGGAATATATTCGATAATAAGAGTAGGGCACGGTTCCCGGATTCCTATGTATCCTTCCCCTTTCTCTGGGGCGGCTCTAAATAATCTATACTGTGTTGATGAGCCGTTAAACAACATTCAGTATCGATTTACGCTACGATTATTTGATAAACGTTAAGCGAATGACGGTTTATATAACAGAAACGTGTGTACATTACAGTTATATTTACTAATGTGTGCTAATACAGCACATACAAAGTAAATAAAAGACAACATAGAGGAACCATAACACCGTAGTAAAAATAGCACATGTGTGCTCCCCGGAGTTATTAACCCTTTCTGGTAAAAACGCGATATGTGCGCGAGTGCATACTGCTTGGCTGAACGCTCAAGGTTTACCACCACTAATTACATGTAAGCCTCCGAGGTGTATCGAATGTAGTTCCTATAATAAAAAGTAATCCCTCATTTTTTGATGAAAATGAGCATTATAAGTAGGGAAAAACTGCCCATTTCTATTCCAATTTGTGGTTATATGTATAAGAAGCGTATTAATAAGTTTTACTGGATCACTGATGAACATTTTCGAAATGTCGACTCTATGCTTATACTTTGTGAGCAATGAAAACAGTCAATCAATGAAAACAGCTGTACCCTTGATCTGTTTAGTAAACAAACAAGAACTTTCTTACATGTCTTGTACGGAATTCCGTTAGGGCCATCGCCTTTCAATGTGTTGATCTGAAACGCGATACTCGATAGTACGATGATGAAAACGCGAAATCACGAAACTACGATAATGAAAACGCGTTAACACGATGATGATAACGCGATACTACGATAACGAAAACGCGATAATACGATAGTACGATGATGATAATGCGATATACTATCGTGTTTTCACCATCGTACTGTCGCGTTTTCACCATCGTAATATCGTGATATCGCGTTTTCGTTATCGTAGTATCGTGATTTCGCAATTTCATTATCGTACTATCGCGTTATCATCATCGTACTATCGCGTTATCATCACCATCGTACTATCGCGTTATCATTATCGCACCATCGCCTTCCGGTGCGCATGTGCATGCTCAAAAATAGAAGATCTTCAAGTACAGCAGTACAAATGGACGAGTTTATACAAACTCATTTTGAGAGAGGCTATGCCTACTAGGAAATACTTGTTTTATTGAAATCGGATATGGGGGTAGATATAAGGTGAGTTTATTTCAGATAATTTGTAATTTTTATTGGTTCGTTTTAAAGATAGTTTACCGTGTGGCAATTGTTTACAATCAAATTTGACAGTATTTACTAAACCACATGTCTTTGCTATATTTGACATTTTTCATTTTATATCACTGAACTCATCATGAAAAATCTTGTTCAGTTATATAGCATTACATATACGTATGCTTGAAACATGAAAAACATAAAAAGTAGATGTGTGTGAAAAATGTCAAATATAGCAAAGACATGTGGTTTAGTAAATACTGTCAAATTTTATTGTATAAACTCGTCCATTTGTACTGCTGTACTTGAAGATCTTCTATTTTTGAGCATGCACATGCGCACCGGAAGGCGATGGTGCGATAATGATAACGCGATAGTACGATGGTGATAACGCGATAGTACGATGATGATAACGCGACAGTACGATGATGATAACGCTATAGTACGATGATGATAACGCGATAGTACGATAATGAAATTGCGAAATCACGATACTACGATAACGAAAACGCGATATCACGATATTACGATGGTGAAAACGCGACAGTACGATGGTGAAAACACGATAGTATATCGCATTATCATCATCGTACTATCGTATTATCGCGTTTTCGTTATCGTAGTATCGCGTTATCATCATCGTGTTATCGCGTTTTCGTTATCGTAGTTTCGTGATTTCGCGTTTTCATCATCGTACTATCGAGTATCGCGTTTCAGATCAACACATTGAAAGGCGATGGCCCTAACGGAATTCCGTAGTCTTGTGACCCTACCTTTTCTGGTGATTTTTCAAGTTGAAACTTAGTTTTCTATATGAACTGCTGCATTATCCATACTTGAGTAATCATTAATATGTGACACTTTAACAATGGTGTCTATGGGGAAAGTAATTAGTGGTATAATACCTCAAAGTGATCTATTGTGACAGTTCGCCGTCCTCCATCATTGTTGTAATTATTATTATTAAAGGGAGTACATCAGGATTTTTCTAGAAACATCTTAAATTATAAAAATGTTCCAATTCATGTTAAAACACTTATATCCATCAAAATATGATGTTCGAACCATATTGTTAAGGTTTAAACTTCGAATACACCATATAGCTTGGACGGAATGGGCATACAATGCTGAAATTAACCCTGGTGCGTAACCTAGGATAGCACGTATTACTGTACAGAATGCATTTCCTTGTAACTAAGGGGTCATTTTTAGGATCATTCATTATGTTTAGGCGCTTTAAAATAGAAAATATCATTATTTGTCAATTTTAAGTCGGGCCCTAGACCCCTTTGAAAGCCTGATGTACTCCCTTTAAAGGCAGAGTTCATTCAATGAAAACAAAAATGTTGCTTCTATCGCTTGTCAATAATGATACTAGTTTCCAAGGTAAAGAATAAGCAATTAATTTCAAATATGTATTTATAAACTACATTATCAAATGCATTAATTCACATTGTTTACAATGTTTATATCCACAGGCCTAATAACACATTTATTAATATGTCTGTGTTATATAGCTAAAATCTTGAATAAGTTTATTTTGTCTAAACGATATTCCACAGATACTGCTTTCCCAAAAATGGACCCGCCCAGAGGTACCATGTTTCTATAAAGATGTAAATAAAAAAACTCCTAAAAAACAATTAGACATATGTTGACAGTGATTTTTCGTGTTGTTAATATCAAAAGCTTAAATTTAAATGAAATCTCTGTGTACAAAATCCCGCCTCGCAACCTGTGTCCAGATAGTATTCAATATACATTATGTAGTGTCAAACAATGAATATATCTTAATTTTATACGTTATATTCAAAAATTTAGAATTGCAGTTCAATCTTTATCAAACAATGTCATTGTCATCACATGGAGCTCCCAGTAGAAGGCCGAATCGTTCTGCTACTTGGCAAATTCTTTTCGCGTCAATATCAGCAAAAAACTTCACATGTGCTCATCAACATAACTACGTTCAAACAAAGCATGATGCTAGCAACACCACACATTGAGCAGAGGTGTTTAAGATCGAGTTATCACATAACATACTTGGACTAGTTATACATACTTTCCAGATAGGAAATGCACCAAACCAAGGCTGGATCAGGAAGCATGCGTCGAGTTCAACTTGATTTGCATATTCTCGGTATGTAATACTTTGTCATGCATATTTCTTTAGTAACTCGCCAGTGTCTACGTAACATCGCAGGTATCCAGCAAGATCATATAATCGTAGTAGGGATGCAACGTCCTTAATTGAATCACAAACACATGAAAGGTTATATGGCGCCTAACAGGAATGAACATGCCAGGCTCATCCTCCATGTACATCGAGATAAAATATGAAGAACGGGCCTAGAATCTTCTCACCCTGAACTGCAGAGTTGCTGCAAATTCTATTGTAGACACTCCATTTACGCTGGAGCCACGTTATAGTTTTTCTGTCACTGCTCTAGTGATTTGAGCGAGATGGCACCTGTAACAATGCTGGGGTCATGATGAAGACCTTTAATGAGCATGAACAAAAATGATGAAATCATGAATTTGGGGGGTTCTACCCCTCTGCTTCCCCTCCAACGGGATCTGCAGTGGCCTTATTTTTTGCAAAGGGGCCCCCCGGAACCACACGGGGCGCAACGTCCTTAAAGTAACCAGGTTGATATTTAGTGTCCACCGCCAAAGTCGGAGGACTATTGAATTTGCGTTTGCGTCTGTCGTTCTGTATCCACCTTTAAAAAAAAGCTATGGTGTTATTACTTATTGGTCCTTTGAAATCATCAGACCGAATATTTGTGGCTTTAAAATGGAACACCGCTTAAGCATGTGCTTGGGGCCATGAGAGGTGTTGCAACTTGTAGTACCTCTCCTGAGCAGACTCAATAAAACCCAGTCTGCTACTTTTCTGTCTTGTTTGTGTTTGTTGCTTTCAATTGATCCACTTTTCAGTGTTTATATTGTGCCAGCCCTGATGGGCGGGACTTGAAGATCATCGATTTCCAAGGGCCGCAGGCCCGTGGTTTTGATGTTTTTTTTCCAATCTCAAGATCATGGGCCTATAGAATGGTAATATAATCTGACTTGAGTGACTTTGTGACCTAAATGTCAAATGCAGTTAGAAAGTACTTTTGGGGAGTGGTGAACTGTACACACTGCCAGAAAGACATATAATACGTAATCGCGTAATTGAGTGTGCGACAAATGGATAATAATTGCGTTTTGTAAACAGTGTCGTATCAGTTGTTTTCATTAAATTAATGTATGTAATTACGTTTTTTGATGAAGCTTTTTATATGCTAAATAGGTAATTAAAAATTAATCATTTCTGATAAAAGACATGAAAAAGAATGCTCGACTGATCTAAAAATATATTTTATATAATGTGCCGACTCATGTTCCTGATGTGTATCAATCTTAATATACTGTCTGTCGCCTAAAATATAGCTAAATCCCCAAAGGACGTCGGCGCTTGATATTTGTTTTACATCTGGTCTTGTCCTAACATTAATGGTGTGTACTCTTGTTGCCCTGTCTTCTGCTATTGTCATTGAGTATTTTCATTGTGGCTTTCTAGTCTTCTTTTATATTCATATATACATGGTCATCTATGAGTTATACTTAAATGTCCAAGGCGGTAGCGCTATTGTCAACCAGTCTGTGTTTGTGATGTCACATGTCTGGCTTCTTATCAATATTGTAAGTGTTGTTGTCTTAATGTCTGTTTTTGGTCGACTGTGTTATGTGAACGCTAAATTTACTGTTCGGTTTGTATATCTACGTTTAGACTATGTTTGTCATGTTTGTGTCATTACAAAAACAGAAGTATCTATTGAACTAAGTACTATATACATGTACTTCAATAATTCACATAGTCCAGCGAGATTATTGTAGTAACACGCCACATTATGTATACTTAACGAAAAAAGAAAAGGAACTCGGGAATATCCGCTTTAGTACATGTATAATATGCTGCAGCTAATCAGTGACAATTTCCTTTTGGAAAAAGGAATAAAAGAACACATAACACACCAACTGTTATCTCTTCAATGTTTCATTATTGACACACGTGGTAGGATGTACCATTTTGAAATCTCTTAACATTAAATACAGTAATGAAATGGCTCAAATTTTCAAAGCGGAGTTTCAACATTTATGCATTTCGTGTTACAAAGTGTACTGTAATTGAAAAGTCTGCAATAGCACAGTTTTGTCCTTTCTCTGACTAGCTACAATCCTTATTTTCCAAAACATCTTGTGATATCTCAATGTTACGTGGAGAGATGTAACTCGTTAGTATCAGAAGTGTTTTATATCTACTGTAACAGAGGTTTACAGAATGTCTTTCACACCTTAAATACTCTTTTATCAGCTTACAATATACAAGTTTTTTAATATATATGTATTAGTAGTTCATTGATTGATTTAGTAAATTTATCATTCGGAAAGTGTTTCGGTGTAAGAACATAATCATTTTTTGATTCGGAAAAGGACTTAGTAATTTGTTAGTATCATTTCAGTGAAAATTGTTCAAGTTATTTTTTCGAATGAAACATTTGCGGTGACATTGGTGATTTTACACGTATACACCAATATGAAATTTAATATTTTATTTAACGCGAAATTGACTAGGATTCGTGACAGGTAATTATTTTTAACTTAGAAATTGTGTGCTCTGCTCTAACAAATAACTTTGTATGGTGTTTTACGTCATTCTTAGCACATGTTAGGCCATAACCTATATATGACAGTCATTTTTTTTGTGGTAGTTAAATCTTATCTTTTTGATACATAAAAATTCTACATTAATATTGTTTTTATACTATAATTTGAAAACTCTGACAATACTATATGCAATAAGCACTGCAACTGTTTTTAATAAAAAAAACTGTATAATTTAATATGAGTGCTTATTTGCAGTAATAACTAAAAAAAATCTTATTATCAGATAGTACTAAATTTATATCCATGATACACTTTAAACCCATTGATCATGAATACTAATTAATATCCAGCACTCACACTAATGAATTTATGATACACAAGTGCTATATATTACTCTGACCACAAATGATGATTGTAAATTAATTAACACTTTAGAGCCTGGCTGTGTTTAAATTTGTCATGTGACGTTCATTAGCCGATGGAACTAGTGCTTCTATATTCAAACAGAAATGAGTGTGTTTATACAGAAAATCTGGCATATTTATTTGAAACAATAATAAATAAATATAAAATATTGTTTTTATAAGTGACTTGGGGAGTGATACATTAACTTATAAAACAAGGATATACATGTACATTATTCATGCAGAATACCATTAAAGTAAGTAGTATTATTAAAAGGTCACAGCATCAAGATGCCACTAGAATGTGTGCATGATGTTTATTAATCTTTCAAAGCATTACATGTACTTTATTAATAGCAGAACCTGTTTAATATTGTCAGTCCCCGTTAATACTCTGCATTAATGTTGTATCCATGTATAAGAATAAGGATTCTAACACGATCTCCGCAGTCTTTCAGATACACAAAGAAGAGAGACAGCTGTGTGTTATTCTACGATAAAATACAGCTGTTCCATTAATTGCCCGCGTATATTTCATCCGTTGGAAGCGCACGTTACATGACGTCACTTGGTAAATATACGTCACGAAGACAAACTCAACAGTAATTTTAATGAAATGTTAATTACAACAAACTTGCCATGCTCCCAAACCATGCACACACCCGATATAAACCCATCATATGCATTAATACACATATAACTTTAATACGCATCTTGAACAAGCTGAGAACGTTTGAAGTCATACAGCGCAAGCTATATGACGTAAGCAATGACTTAATTGTTTGTCACGTGACTACTAGTGTATTGAAACGCAAAACTTTGAATACGGGGGCGCCCAATGGAACAGCCTGTAAACACAGCAGCCTGATTACCTTGACCTCCGAGATAATATATAGTGCCCCAACAATAGCGTAAACAAGGGGGTAACTGTTGTGTTAGAATCGAAATAATAAATACCTACCTGTATTTTATCGGTGAATAAAACACAGTTAGTCGTTCGGATGCGAGTAATTAAGTCACTCGTGCTAACGCACTCGTGATTTAATTACTACGCATCCGAACTCCTAACTGTGTTTTATTCAGCGATAAAACACAGGTACATATTTATTATTTCTTAAATATATTTTAAACCAAACAGGTATTCTAATATACATCTAATACAATCTAAATTATATTGATTCAGTACTGTACTGTATTTACAGTTCACTACATACATATACACTGAATACAACAAATTATTCTGATTCATCCAAAACAAATTATTTTAATTACTATTTGAATGTCAGTTGTGCAGCGTCTCCGTGGCCGAATGGTTAACGACGTTGCGTTGTAAACCTTCGCCTCGCCGCTGTGGGTTCGAATCCCACTGTGAGCTCGACTTGTAAGTGAGGAAGTGTCGATTCTTACGGATGGTGGGAGGTGTACAGTACTGGTTCTACCCAGGAAAAGTGGGTGGTCTGCCTCCACCACAAAAAATCGACCGTCATATATAACCTTACATGTGTTGAAAAAGACGTATCCTCCGAGCACGTTAAAGAACCATAGGAATCTATTCGATAATAAGAGTAGGGTAGGTTCCCGGATTCCTATGTATCCTTCCCCTCTCTCTGGGGCGGCTCTAAATAACCTATACTGTGTTGATGAGCCGTTAAACAACAATCAATTGATATAATTGATTCGCCAATGACTAAATGGTCCTATTTCAATGTCAGGACTGCTTGTCTGTTCAAATCCGTCTACTATATTTTGCTTAAAGAACGTCCAAATGTTAAAGAATAAATATTATATATAAATAACTCAAAGTTTGCTAAACACCAACATTTCAATTCGAGATTTTACGGAGGCTGGTCTAACTCAACAGTTAATTTTGTTTTAACGATTAATTTATTTTATCATTCAATATTCAACATATCTATATTTAAACCATATAAAAGAAACCATAAATATCTTTCAACTGGGTCCAGCAATAAGGACGAAAATGTTTTGGTGCTTAGCAAATATATATGAGGCCCTCCTAGTGGAGTCCATTTCCCTTGTTCCCTGAAAATATTACCCCTTTGTACCCTTGTTCTCCAAAAATAGCTTTGCTCCCCAAAAATAATTTTTCCAATGTTCCCTTTTTTTCAAAAAATATTACAAATAACAGACAATATTCCCTTGTTCCCCAAAATAATTGGCCATGTTCCCTTGTTCCCCAAAACCACTGGGAGTCCCTCATATATACATGTAACTGGATGTAACATAATGGAGCTGAATTATAATGATAGGAGTCTACTGATCCAAATACAGACCCTCCTAGAACAAAGTCAATCAAGTTCATTGACATTAAACGGGCGTCTATATATACTTTCTCGCACCTGTTCATGATATGAAAGGATGTTCATAGGCATGTATATACTTCCGGAAAATTGTTATCTTGAACCATTTCCTGGATGGTTTCAAGTCGAATTCCCACTGCACCAAATTGTAGACTGGCTAAGTCCTTATGTTTATATTTATACTATTTAAGACAACTCGAGCTATATTCAAATAAAGTTCCCTTTGGATTATTGGTTTCAAACATTCAGTGGTTCAGAGCTATTCAGACATGTTTGGGATTTTAAGATTTTATTTTGATTCAGTTTGCCAAATATTAAAAAAAATAATTATAACCACTGGGACGACAGCCAGTCTACAAATTATGTTACACCCCCGTCAATAGCGATGCCTGCAATCTGCGTAACAGATGTCAGCAATTAACTTTTACAGGAATGTCAGATTAATATCAGTCTGCGAGTATTTTGCAATGTGTTGGCATCCCGATCAGCTGTTTAAGTTTATTAGCACTGTAGACTATATATCCATGTGTTATAGTGTTTACATTGTATTTCTGTTGTATGTTTGTTTACATTGGTATTTCTGTTTGTTTACATTTGTATTTCTGTTGTATGTTGTTAAACTGCTTTGTTTCCCTGTGGTATGCTGTGGTGGTATGATGGGCTTTGAATGTGGTGATGCTGATATATCTTTTTGGATAAAATACATTAACCATTTCGCAGTCAAATTTCAAATGTCGTCCGGTAAAATTTGAATAAAACCTTCCGGTAATATTTTATACATAAAGTGCATTACGTTGTCCCGCCTTAATTCCATTAAGCGATGGGAAGGCTTATTTTAGCAGGATTTCATAACGGATATTTCGACAACAAAACGCGTTAAAAAAAACTTTTTACTGAAAATAATGAGATAACCTGTTTAAAATTACCTACTAAATGTTTTAATTTTACAATACGCAAACGTTTTAAGTCGAAATTAAGGATTTATTTCAAACCCCAGCCAACCCCGTTTTCGCTTCTTGTAGAAGGAGTTGGAAGTGGTACGAAAGTTAATACTCGGACAACGTAATGGTTATTGAAAACATTCTCATTGAGTGGCGAACAGTGAACATCTTGGTCAACCTGTACATGGTGATACATGCTGACCGGGCCTACACTGGTCAACCTGTACATGGTGATACATGCTGACCGGGCCTACACTGGTCAACATGTACATGGTGATACATGCTGACCGGGCCTATACTGGTCAACCTGTACATAGTGATACATGCTGACCGGGCCTACACTGGTCAACATGTACATGGTGATACATGCTGACATGATACATGCTGACCGGGCCTACACTGGTCAACCTGTACATAGTGATACATGCTGACCGGGCCTACACTGGTCAACATGTACATGGTGATACATGCTGACCGGGCCTACACTGGTCAACCTGTACATGGTGATACATGCTGACCGGGCCTACACTGGTCAACCTGTACATGGTGATACATGCTGACCGGGCCTACACTGGTCAACCTGTACATAGTGATACATGCTGACCGGGCCTACACTGGTCGACATGTACATGGTGATACATGCTGACCGGGCCTACACTGGTCAACCTGTACATAGTGATACATGCTGACCGGGCCTACACTGGTCATCATGTACATGGTGATACATGCTGACCGGGCCTACACTGGTCAACCTGTACATGGTGATACATGCTGACCGGGCCGACACTGGTCAACATGTACATGGTGATACATGCTGACCGGGCCTACACTGGTCAACCTGTACATAGTGATACATGCTGACCGGGGCCTACACTGGTCAACATGTACATGGTGATACATGCTGACCGGGCCTACACTGGTCAACCTGTACATGGTGATACATGCTGACCGGGCCTACACCGGTCAACCTGCACGACCGGGCCTACACTGGTCAACCTGCACATGGTGATACATGCTGACCGGGCCTACACTGGTCAACCTGCACATGGTGATGCATGCTGACCGGGCCTACACTGGTCAACCTGCACATGGTGATACATGCTGACCGGCCTACACTGGTCGCAAAATCAATGTGTTTGACTGTGGCAGCGAAAGGGCCAATAAGCAAACTAACTTATGCGTTTAAAGTTGCAGGATCATCATAATAAATGATACATATTTTAAATTGTCCGATCAGGCGATCACCCGTTCATTGAAACAACGGGTATTTAGACCATGACTTAATCTAGAATGATACGTTTCTATAAAGATCGCTGTAATAAAAAGGCAATGATTTAATTGGGTAGTGTTTCTACAGAATATCATTTGACACTTGACGAGTAGTGAAATGTATTGATTCAATGGGTTAGGCAGTTTATGATAAAAACAACGAAGGAACCCTTAGTTTTTGACTGTATCTTGAGCAATTATACCATTGTGATAGATATTGCTTGCGATAACTTTATTTGTATGGGTATGCGCGCTTTACTAAAACAAAAAGTTAAATATAAAGAAAGTTATTAAGCAAAAGCATACCTGGATCGAGCGATTAATTTTGTTTATCATGCAGCTGTGCACTTTTCTGCCTAATAAAGGGGTGACCTATTAAATTTTGCTTAATTAGGCACTGGCCAATAAAGCAAATCAATGCGGAATCCCTCGGCGTTTTTTGTACGTAACGTTATCTGACGTCATGCACGTAACTTTGCCTGACGTCATAAAACAAAACAAAAAATAACAACATGGCGACGTCCTCGATAAGCGTACCATTCTGAGAAATAGGTAATAATAGTAATTAATACAGAAAACATGGTTAATCTACATGATAAACAGAATATTATGTCAGTGCCTTTTACTATCAAGTTTATTAGGCGAGGCTTAGAAAACGAAGAATGGCGAGGATTAATACTAACCTTTTTTAGTACTCAGTAATCAATGATGAATTTATTAAAACTCTTCACTTTCCATATCACACATGATAAATATTTCCAAATATCAAACAATCTTTTTTAGCAATACCTTGGTCCTACAACAGACATATTAATTAACAAATAGGAAACTTCCTATCTTAACCAAAATAACACGTATCACCCTAAGTTTTCCTTCTATCTCCTCTTTCAATTGTTCACTGATTTTGATGAGAATACTTTCAAAAGATTCATAGTGAATAGCAAAATGTGATTATAATAATTTATGTTTATTTTGGAAATAAGAAATTGTATAAAAATATGTTTAAAGTTAAAAATGTGATCATTTTTCGCACTTAAAAATCAAGGTTTTGACATAGTCAAAGTTTCCGTCAACTTCCCTTTTCGATTTTATAACCATATTTCTAGTTGCATAAATGTCGTTAAACACAAATAGATGCATGATGTTTTGCGTGGTAGCAAGGCAGGTATATAGGGATCACTTAGTTCATCAACTTTGTGTAAGTGAGGACGTGTCGATTCTTACGGATGGCTGGAGGTGTACAGTACTGGTTCTACCCAAGAAAAGTAGGTGGGATGCCTCCACCACAAAAAATCGACCGTCATATATAACCTGGCATGTGTTGAAAATGCGTGAAACACCACACACAAACAAACAAATAGTTCATCAAAATATATTTTGAAGGAGTGGAGGGGGGGGGGGGGGGGGGGGGGTGTTGTGGGTTGGGGGGTGGGCGGTGGGGGGTTGGATATGACATATGGAAATAAAATATTATTTGTTATGTCGTTATCGATCGGTATTTCCCCGGGATATTTATTATTTGTTATGTCTTTATCGATCGTATTTCCCCGGGATATTTTTTTTTCATTAGCATAAATCATAACAAGGGTGTTTACCGTTTGCTATGTTGGTAAATAATATAAAGATTGCCATAGGCATGCATTGTTTAAACAATATAAGGCCACCCTTAAAAATATTTATGTTTGCCCTTTCCGACTCTCATTTCACATGTAGTTGGGTATGTCGGGAAAAAATTACAAAAAATAAAAAGTAAAAGTTTACAAATCAAAAGAAAGCATTGATCTTGTACATCAGTGTTTTTCTAGAAATATCTTTAATTATAAAAATGTTCCAACTTATATCCAGCAAAATATGATGTTCGAACCATATTGTTAAGGTTTAAACTTCGAATACACCATATAGTTAGGACGGAATCGGGCATAAAATGCTGAAATTAACCCTTGTTTTGGTGCGTAACCTAGGATAGCACGTATTCCTGTACAGAAGGAATTTCCTTGTAACTAAGGGGTCATTTTTAGGATCATTCATTATGTTTAGGCGCTTTAAAATAGAAAATATCATTATTTGTCAATTTTAAGTCTGACCCCTAGACCCCTTTGACAAGCCTGATGAATACCCATTAAATACATGGAACTGGAATGTATTTATATATGAAAATAATATAAAAGGTTTGATAAATATTGAGCATTTGTAATTGTTTTAGAAGCATTAAATTGACAAGAGATTTAAAAAGTTGGCAGCATATATGACTATCATCACCAGTGATGACTTGAAATACAACATCTAACAACAATATTAAAGCAGAGCTTTTAACATGCACGCATTCAAGGAAGCATTTATATTTAATCAATAAGAGCAATATTTACACTTGTCATCTGCATGTAACAGATGAAAGATGTCGAATTGTGATGTCTTTAACACAGTTACAACTATATTTATATTAAAACACGCTCTCTGCACATGGCAACTATTTGTATATTAAAACACACTCTCTGCACATGGAACCGACGAATTTCTGAGGATACACTTTGACTGTATCTTGCCTATTAATCTGGAAGGTGACATAACCGGGAATTAAACCTGCAGCCCCGCGTACGAGAGGTAAGTATGCTATCCATCTCTACATTCAGAACACATTAATGAAAAGAGCAAATATAATCAAATCTGACTCCTGCTCCCTCTTAAAATTAATAACAAGATTACCAAATTTCGCGAACGAATTATTATACTAGGTATAAGCTTGTGTTCATTATGTTTATTTTCAATACATCAAAAATCAACACATTTTTATTTCCTTCGTCGAACAGAGACCAAATTTGTGAACATTTTCCCGACGATTACATGTCTTGTGATAGAGACGTTAATATCGACCTCAAGTGTTCACTTGGCCATAATTAAAAAAAAATGCTAACGAATCAGATATTTACGTTTGCTATTATCAGCATCTCGATGTGACAGACGATATATAGGAAAAGCAGGAGAAATCTAAAAAAATGGTCAGCCTCAAAGAAGGCAGCAAGACCAGGAAAAAGAGGAGCAAATCTAAGAAGAGGTCCTCTTCCAAGAAACGGAAGTCGGGGAAGAGGAAGTCTACAAGAATGAAGTCTGATTCGAAGAATAGGAGAAAGTCTGTGAAACGCCGTAAAGGAATTTTCATAAATCGGCTCTGCAATCTTTGCTGTTGACATTAAGTGTGGTGCCTTTAAATACCCCCGAAAAGAATCGAGAAAGCTCAAGGGAAGGAAGTGGTCCACTCCTCCAAGACAACTCTTTATGACCTAGGCTTGGGAAACCGGTCAGCCAATAAATATGATAACCATGCATTCAATCATTTTTGTTTTGTTATGATATGTATAATATGTTCTAAAAATGAAAAAAACAACGTATTTGGATATTGGCCTTTTTCGGATAGGTCGAGAAAGGGCAAACATATAACTTCTAAGGGTGGCCCAAGGAATGTAATTATGGTATACACATGTTATGTTCGCCATTTTAGACCAATACCTTGGTGGTCAATGCTAACGTCGCCCGACATGAACCGAGGACCGACAGGTTCAGTTGCATTTTCGTTAAAAACAAACAAGTGTTAAGATTGGATTTTATAAAATGTGTTTCTGCATTAAAACGTTTAAATCAAAATGTTCGCAGAAGCATGAAAATGATAATAGGTTTATTACTACCCTGATGACGATCGTGTACCGTCGCCACAAGTTTTGGCTCATCTGAGCTGAAGTCTCAAAGTGAGGTATTGTGACTGATTTTTGTCGTCGTCCGTAAATTAACTTTTGCTTAAACGACTTCTCCTCATAAACTACGTGGAAGATGTTGAACAAACTTCACATAGATAAACACGAATTCAATGGCTTTCCAATTTCTTAAAATTAAGACATAGCGACAACCAAGACGGCCACCATTACAGAAAATTCGAAACCTTAATACATCTTCTCAAGACCCACATAACAGATGTTGACACTGTTGATGATGATCGGCAACCACTAGACTATCAAGTTTGTTAAAATGAAGTCCTCTGGGTACACATTTTGTATATGGAGATTTTGCATGTTTTGCATAGACTTTTTTTTATAGACTTTAACATATTTTTCTCTGAAACCCCAAGACACAGAGCTGTCATATTTTGCATGTAGCATAAGCTTATGGTCAAATGGTGACACTGTGGTCCAATTTGGCCCCGTCGTGGGGTAACATGTTTTACAAGGATTTATATAGAGAAAAAACGTCTACTCTGAAACCACAACGTATAGATCTCTCATGTATTGCATGCAATATACACGTATGGTCATCTACTAAGTTTGTTCAAACGGTGACGCTGGGGTCACATCAGGCCCCGCCCCGTGGATTCACAGTTTTACATAGAGTTACTCTCTAAACAATACTCGTTTCTTAAACAACATGAGCTAGAGGTTTGCATTGTACCATAAGCTTATGGTCCTCTTTCAAGTTTGTTCAAATCGAGACTCTGGAATCAACTTTAGCCCCACCCAAGGTGTGACATGTTTTACATAGACTTATATAGGGAAAACTATTTTCTTCACTGAAACCACAGTAACTGTTATACACTTACTGTGAATGAACAGATGGGTACAAAAATCCCAACCAGCATCCGCTTCGGGGTCCGTCCACCTGGGGACATAGGACTATGTTTATTTATCCTCGTTGTATTGCACTAAGCATTTTAGCGAGCAGACCACATTTTAAAGTCTCATCCGAAGGACCGGTAAGGTAGGAAATACTTTTGAAATCTTTCGATAATTAACCCAACCTCGGTCCTGGCTGGGATTGAACGCGCGATCCCTGGGTTACTAAGCCGCAATGCTAACCATTACACCACGGCTCTACCTAGGTCAAAACTCGGAAATACTGATATCGGTCGTAGATCTTATCAACACTCAAATACGAGTGCGGGAAGTTGCGATGGTTTAAGTTTAATAATATTTTATTGCAGATATGTTACAATACATCAATTCAACATCACAATATTCATAGAAACATATGCAAGTGGATTGAACTACAAGTTATTACAACATTAGTTACAGTTCTCTCCATTGTGGCTGAAGAAGTGTATATGATTATCGGTTTGAAATTGTAACAATATATTTAAATAGAAATTTGATACAGAAAAACGCAGAAAAAAAAAATAATATAATAAAATAATAATAAAAAAAAAATCCAAAAATGTAAACTCTGCCGTGCCATTCTACCCCCACGCAATCTCCACCGAAATAACACCACAATATCCCCGTTCAGGCTGATAGAAACATAACGACAGTAGATATAGACAAAATAAAACGTTATATTGATACAAAGTTAAGGATTTTGGAATCGTTTAGTGTTTTTAATATAGTTTTGCACTTGAGTAAATAGAATATGATTTTCCTCGTCTTTTAGTTGGTCGATGCCGTATAAAAGTTTGTGAGTACTTAAAGGATGAAATATACGAGTGTCTAAAAATAATTGCCGTCTTTCATTTCTGAAATGTACACATCTAAACAAATAATGCTCAACATCTTCAAAACCATTACCACATATACAATTGGGATTATCCCTCAAATGATTAAGAAAGAGATCAGCATTTAAATTGCTGCAGTTGTTTCGCAAACGCGCATGTAGAACTGAAAGGTATCTATCACCCAGTATGTAGTATTGGGGTACTATCGGTGGTTTAAAGTAATTGTTAAGCCTAGTTTTAAAACTCGAAAGGGATGGTGCTTCGCGAATATTGATATCAAGTTCATTCCAAACTTTTAGAGATGACGGTAAGACTGATCTCGAAAACAGTTCTGTTCTTCTAGGTAAAGTAACGAAGTTGGAACTGTTTCTCAAGTTGTAAGGATTCGATTCCGAAACAGTTGCAGGGAATATTTCATTCAAGTAACTCGGTAAAACTCCATTTGTAAACTTAAAGGTCAATATCAACTTTTGGATGTGTCTTCGGTCGGCCAGAGAGACCCAACCAATTTCAGTTAACAATTTTTGTATAGAGACAGAACGAGTCAGGCCAGTAACTATTCGCGCGGCTTCATATTGTATTTTTTCTAAGTTATCTTTTTCATCATTTGTACAACTATCCCATATTATAGCCGCGTATTCTAAAATAGGGCGAAGGTAAGATTTATATATTTGATTAAGCGTTTGACGTTTTAATCTAAATTTCATTAATTTCATTGAACCTAATACCTTAGACGCAGATATTACAATATTTGAAATATGTTGATGCCAGGACCCATCATGACTAAGGGTTACTCCTAGATGTTTATGATGGTCAACAAAGTTAAGTTGTGTATTTTCAAATATCAAAGACGGACGGTTTCTGTTTGCAAGTGAAAAGAAGATAACTTCAGTTTTAGATGGATTAAATTTTACTAGCCATTGCTTTGACCAATTCGATATTTTACACAAGTCATCATTAATTGTAGTTTCCATATAATCTAAATCGGATGTAGATACCGCAATAGAACTGTCATCAGCAAATAACCTTGTTGTACTAAGCAATGCGTCAGCTATGTCGTTTATATAAATTAAAAACAATAATGGTCCTAGAACAGACCCTTGGGGTACGCCGGCATTTGGAGTTTTTATTTCAGAAAAGGTCGAACCAACGAAAACTCTTTGTTTACGATCAGTTATGTAATTATTTATCCAATTAAGAAGGTTGCCTGAAATGCCATGTTGTCGGAGTTTAAAAATTAAAGCTGCGTGCCAGATGCGATCGAAAGCTTTGGATATATCAAAAAATACCATACATGTAAATTTGTTTTCATCAATCGCTTTGCATATTTGATTATAAATATCAATTAGTTGATAAACTGTTGAGTGACCAGGTAAGAAACCAGACTGGTTTTTAAATATTAAATTATTGGTAAGCAAAAAATTAAAAATATGTTTGAATATCACGCGTTCCATAACTTTTCCAACGCAGCTAATTAACGATATTGGTCTATAGTTTGAAGGTGAATCTTTATCACCTGATTTAAAAAGTGGCATAACATTAGCTAATTTCCAGCATTGTGGAAAGATATTTTCTTGAATTGAACGATTAAACAGAATACACAGGGGGCGACATATTGTTTTTGAAGTTTCTTTCAGGACTCTATGACTTATTTCATCTGGCCCACTAGCTTTATTTATCACTAAAATTGATAGGATATCAGAAATTTCATTTTCAGTAATATTAATATCATTGATAATATTGATCGTCTTAGGTATAAATTGTGGTAGAGTGGCATTGGTGTCGTCAACAGTTGATATTGATGTAAAAAAGTCATTCAATAAATTTGCCCTTTCTTCGTCAGATACAGAATATAAACCATCGTTGTTCTTTAAAGGTGGTATGACGTTACAACTGTTAGCGTTTTCTTTAATTAACATTTTGATTATTTTCCAGTACTGTCGAGGATTTGCAGAATTCATATCACTTAGAGAAAATTCAAGTTGATTAAAAAATATTTCTTTAGCATGCTTTTTCATATTATTAACTTTATTTCGAAGGTCTTTATATAAGCGCCAATCAGATTGATTGCCTGTACGTAAAGCTATTGATTTTTTTCTATCGCGTTTACGAGATGCTAGTCGAATTTCAGAATTATACCAAAGCTTATCATTTGGACGAATTGTTACGAAACTAGTTGGAATGCATTCCTTCATGAGATCAGTGAGTTTATTAATAAAACTATTTGCAGCGATATCTACAAAATCTGTATTCAAAAAAGTCCAGTCTGTTGATCTCATTAAATTATTCAACTTTTCAAAATCAGCACGTTTGTAATTCCAGACTCTTCTTTGAAACGGTATATTTATACAAAATTCGCTTTTAATGAAAGCATATGTACTATAATGATCACTGATACGATTTGCTGTTTGATAAACGCCAGAATCATAAGAAGTTAAATGATTAGAGATAGCGATTGGATCTATTAAAGTGCTTGAAGTGTTAGTTACACGAGTAGGATCTTTAATTTTATTTATCATATTATTAAGAGTAAGTATATCTCGAAATTTATGATTTGACAGGTTTAATTGGTCTTCATTAATGTCACCTAAGATAATGATATTTGAAGTTATTTCAGAAGCATGTTCAACGCAGACGTTTAACCTGTCCCAGAATTCAACTGCATAGTGCGGTGGTCGATAAAGTGTGCATATAAGAAAAGACTGGCTATTATCTTTAATTTCAACCCATATTGATTCAGGAAGTAAATATTCCAATTCAATTTTCCTATCTGGTCTTAAATGGGGCGAGATATACATTAATAATCCGCCAGAATGAGATGTATTATCCTTACGGAACATAGCATCAAAAGTTTCTAAATGTAACATTTCGTTTTCAATATCAGTCGATAGATGAGTTTCAGTAAAACACAATATATCAAAATCCACGAAGTTGTCTTTGATATAGTCAAATTTGTTCCTAATACTACGAATATTTTGATGTATTATTGAGAAACATTGCCTTGTGTCATAAATTGGGCCCGGATTCAGTTCTACATCTCCTGATAATATAATTAAAGTATTCATAATTAGGAAAAAGGAAATATTTTGCATGATATCGCATGTTGAAAATATATTCGGATTAGATTTATATTCATAATTAATTTTCTCCGATAATGAGTTAAACGTTTGACATACAACTAATACGGCAATGAGTGCAATATAAGGATGCGCAGTGTTTAAATAAAAACGAACCATTAATTGAGCAGCTCTTACTAAACAATATAAGATTATCTCAAGTGTCATATTAAGAGGGTGCATATAGCACGTACACGATTTTAGTATTCGCTGTCGCCTGTTATTATAAAGTCCAATAGTCGCTCTCCATGAGTTTAGGTCATTACCGATGGGGATAAATTATAACGTCAAATATAATGAAGAGCGACAATCGGACCAATGGCAAGTGAGGTGTGAACAGGAATATGCGAGACGATATGGTGAACAAACACGGGGGCACGGCAGGCACGGGAGAACAAAACATAAACAATATGAAAAGCATGTGCTTTTACACTGAGAAAAAAACAACAACACAAAAACAAAACAAAACTGTATCCTAGAACGAGAAAATTAGATTACAAAAAAAAGAAAAAATATATATCAACTTACGTTAAATTAGTGCTTTCATTTTTTTTTTCTTATAATATTTAAATCTAATATAAAAATAATAATAATAATTGTGTTACTGGTTGTATTAATGCAATTAAATAGGGAACATAATTGCGCCACTTTATAAAATATCCAAGACCACAGAATACCTAATACATAATAAACAATATACAAAAAAACACACAAAAAAACACACCAAAAAAAGAAACACACACATTACAATTACAATGAAAGTTGTTATTCGCAATAGCATATAATCATTCGTAAATAACACGATATGAGTATCGTAATTTAGTGTTAATCGCATCATCCATTTCATATTCATGTGGGCAAGTGAACATACAAGCTACATTTGCTCACATGAAATGATTACCCCAATTTCAACCTTATTTGAGAGCATATAGTACTTAACAGTTATTAAGACCTTATCTTCCACAAGTACATAGATTAACACATGTATACACTAAAGTGTATGTTTAAATTACGAATACATGCATACACATATTCATACACATGCTTAATTAAGGACTATGTTTTCTTAACTGTAATGCCGGTCTAAGACCCGAGAAGTGTGCCGAAAATGCAAAGAAAAATCTGCATTCACATTTCATATTCATGTGTGAAAGGGAACATACAAGCTACACTTGCTCACATGAAATGATTACACCAATTTCACCCTGATTTGAGAGTTGACGTTCTATAAAGATGTTAACTAGTTTTTGAGATTAATTTGAGATTAATTTGAGATTAATTTGAGACAAGAGTAATAATACATATACATACACATTTGCATGACATAATATAAGCCAAATCAAGACAATTCAGTAATGATACTCGTACGATCAACACTTGTACTGCAGTACTAATTTAAATCTTTAGTGAATATAAATGTTATTCATCCACGTGCATATTAGCATACTACAACAGCCGTAAAACCTAAGTAATAATAATAGTCACGTTTTGAAGTAAGGTCATGTGTGCTGGTATTATCAATCTGATAGGCATAACAGTGAGTCATTCACATATATTATTAAATTAATTGAGCTACCATTTAGATATTAATATATACACTGCACTATATTGGTGGATTAATATGTATATAAAGCACTCATTTCCACATACTCTTTATCAATCTACAACGGTAAAAAAAACCAACGATAATAGGCACGTGCAGTATGGTCACGTGTGGTATAATCAATCTGATCATGGCATAAGGACTAGCCTATGTACAACGCAGCAAGTCATTATTTAACATAAACACATGTTTACACATTTTGGTCTGGCAATTAAGGTCTAGCGTATATCATTAATGGATTTAAACACAAACTTTAACTTTCAAGTGTTCCATGTAGTAAACATGCATAAGGCATGCTTAATGAGTGTCGAAGAAATTTAAGTGTTAACAGTTTCTTGATATTCGGAGTATACCTAAGTGGATTTTGAATTCAGATTCATTTTGTAAAGAAACACACAAAAAAAAAAAACACAAAAAAACCCCGTAAGTTTATAGTATTTATCGTCTGCACAAATGCGGACAGGTAAACTGTAGGGCAGGTGTGAATATTCAATATTGGATAACAATCAATGCATAGCTCGACAAGGTATGTTTTTATAGATAATTAGTCGATCGATGAATGCATGCTATATGCGATGGTTCGCCATCGACTGCGTGATCTCATTCTGTTAATTATAAGCGTGTTTGACTTCTTCATCTTTGCGCAGTTCATCAATGAGCGATTTCAGGGTAATGTAGGCCCTCTTGCTTAAAAGTAATATTATACCGCAATCTACGATTAGCGTACTCGCTTTTCACCGAGGCAATCCAGGTTCGATTCCCCGTCAAGGTGTTTTAAATAAGAGGGTACGGTGGTCGTCTGCACGGACACGTGGGTTTTCTTTCCCGGCATTGTCCGGTTTCCTCCCACATTAAGACCTCTAAACGCTGTCATCCGCGCCTTCGAGAATGATTTGTAGAATGTATTTAGCTTTCTTTCATAATCGATTTAAAATAATAAAGGTTGGTTGGTTGGTTGAATGATTGATTGATTGGGTGGTTGATTGAATGATGCTTTAGGTCATGATCGGCACATTTTATAGATGACGGTCGATTTTTTTAAGGTGGAATCAGACCACTCACTCTTTCCTCGGTAGAATCATTACTTTATACCTCCCGACATCCGTAAAAATGAAACATAATGAATGCTATTAATGTAAACTGAATCCTATCAACGAGCTTTATTGCTGGCTATTTTTATCCCGGACTCAGAAAGCGTGTTGGACTGTTTATCAACGTCATTTTACTGTTCATAAAACAACTGTATTTTAGTAAGAATACCGGGACGCAGTCAAATTGGTATACATGCATTTTATGGGCCTTCTACTACTTGAATTACGTATCACATTTAGGGATACAGTCTACAAATTATGATCTGCGCATGCGTGTAGAACTAGTTCTAACTAGTTTTTACTACAAGAAATAGATGTAAATTTCAGGGATACAGTCTATAAATCTGTTCTCATCATACGAAAACAGCTGGTTCCAAATCGGTATCGTCACTGATTATTGATTGAAATTTATTAAAGCCGGGATGAAAATTGAATACAGGTCCCTGATTAAAGAGACAAAAGGCAATCTTGATTTTTTAAAAGCCCGTTAGTTTTTCTACATAACTTAAATTGCATTTGTTCAATAATTAATATTAATTATAAGAATAATATCAATGAAATTGTGTTTGATAGTACTAACTCTTTGTGTGTACAATTATATATGTATCTCTTTTTGGTGCTGACTGATTTTAAAATGCGGTAAGCAACACCTCCTCAATCATTAAATTGAGTTGATGAAACTTTAACTGAAACATCTTCTAAAGAGTTTGATAGGTCTGCTCCATTGCTACATATTCTCATGAACTACTGATCAGATTTCGATAATAAAAAAAAAACATCTAACATTAAACCCTTTCTTCTAATGTAAATTTACATTGCTAAAATCTGAGATTACCTTTACAGACGCTAATCTTTCAATCCAATTGCTATTATATTATCATTAAAATGTCTTTTTGTTTATAACTATGATAATTTACCAATTCTTCATATTCGAACTATGATATTTTCCCAATTCATCACATTCTAATCATGAAACAACATTCTATTGAGTGATCCATTACACATACTATTTCAGATGTCTATCATATTCATATTATAATAGAATACAACACAGATGCCAAAATTAAAAACATGTTCATTTTGTCTCATGATGACTAGTTTATCTAGTGCTCAAATGTTTCATGATAAATGTGTTTTGATTGTTGACAATTACGAATAAAAAAAGTCTAACATCTACACACCGTTTATTTTTATCATATTCATATGCATTCCCCTTACTGTTTTCTTATATAAATGTTCTGACCTTGTGTATGACTGTTTTCTTGTTGCCGATTTATCCCGGACTCAGAAAGCTTCTATGAGTGTTGAACTGTGTATCATAGCCCCGTTGCCAAACCCCGTTTGTAGCCATGACCCAAAGTTATCGTCCATACAATGTTTGTTGATAGTTTTAATATATTTAAAGTATGCTGATTCTAAATCTGAATAATGCCACATTGGCATCCTTGAGGAAATTGAAACATCCAAGATGGCTGCCAAGATGGCCACCGTGCCATTAAAATGACAATTTCTTGGCTTCTGCATTAACTAGGACATTCATTTTTCATTCTATGGATATGTTTCTTGGGTTACTAAATCTATTTCTAGCTCCACCTTACTTATAAGTTAAATGTAAATATCCAAGATGGCTACCAAGATGCTGCCTTGTCATTAACATGACAATATCCTGTATTATGCATTATCTAGGACAATCACTTTGGTGTCTACGACTAGGTCTTTTGGGTCTAGGAATCTTATTCCTGCTTCACGTTTAAAATACTAAGAAGTTAAATACAAATATCCAAGATGTCTGCCGTGACATGAAAATGACAATATCTTGACTTATACATAATACTTTTTGTGTCTACTGCTAGGTTTATAGGGCAAAGGAACCATTTTCTTTCTTCATTTGACTTTTGCATGTATTATATCTTAACATATCGATGAATGGCTGCCGAGATTGCTACCATTAATGCAAAATGGGCGAAAAAGCCAAAACCACGAGTTAACATGAACTTAAATAATGTTTACAAGCTGCTTTGCACCTTTTGGCAAAAAGTACTGCCGAGGTGCCTACACAAAGAATACTTGGGGTTTATATTTACTTCTAACGGACGTATCAGTAAACGAGATCAATCATACGTCATCTGGTTGACTAGCGACCTGAGGTTCATCGCCAAGATCTTCATCACTAGACTTAGCATCATATTTCATCTTTTGTCCGTCTATTTGCTTGACAGTTGCTTGACATGTTGCGTTGACATAAAACAGTGCAGTGTAACAACCACATCTCGCAGCTGAACAAGTTTGTTCAGATACGCAACCGCATCTTAAGGATATCAGTTTAGCTCTGGCGGTATATCTGGTCGCACTGTCACAGGAGCGACAGAGCGGCTTCACATTTGACCTGTTTGTCAGATATATAGCTCCAAAACTGGTCAATAAAGTCTTGAACTGTAGCATTTGGCGGCCAATTAATTATCCACAGAACGTCTTAACCGTCTATAATACTGCCTCATGCTTTGCTGATGTTCACGTTTTTTTTATCAGTGTGTATTTTGTTTTTGTTATTCTCATGTCACCACTGTCTTCAAACATTGGTGTGAGTATAGGCGCAAGTTCATGGTTGAAAACAGATCTATGTCGCGCGAGACCATTAAGCCCATGACTCTAGATTATATTAATTGGATGTCAAAAATTGCACCAGATCCAGATTTGGAGCATACTAACTATGCCTCCAAATGCAGCATTTAGAACCTCTTCTAATCCATTATTAACCATTAATACACCTACACAACCAACAAAGCTCATCCATATATGCATATCCTCAAGTCTGGGAATGAAATTGTTGAACAATGTAGGATGTACCCACATAACATTAATCATCAAACGGTACAGCACTTGATCATCAAAATGTGTTCACTGTATTGTTAGTTTTTGCGCCTCAGCCATAGCAGTCATCATTGTGTCTGGACCAGATAGCACCACATCTATAAGTGGTGTATATATGCAGTTCCTCAAAACCTAACTGATCTAGAATTCAATATATTGTCACGTTAATTTCACGGCAGCCATCTTCCTTGGCAGCCGTCTTGTATATTTGTATTTAACTTATAAGTAATAATAGTAATAAGCTCTAGAATAAGTCAGAAATGGATTCCGTGACCCCAAAAATCTATCCATAGACACAAAAATCAATGTCCTAGGAAAATGCAGAAGCCAATATATTGTAATTGTAATATAACGGCAGCCATCTTGGCAGCCATCTTGGATATCTTATTTTATCTAATAGGTAAGGTGTAGTCAATAATAGATTCTTTGACCCCAAAAACTTAGTCATAGACTCCAAAATGATTGTCCTAGCTAATGAAGAAGCCAAGATATCGTCATTGTAATGTCACGGCAGCCATCTTGGATATTTGTATTTAACTTATAAGTAAGGCAGAGACGGAAATGGATTCCTTGACCCCAAAAACCTAGTCATAGACACCAAAATTATTGTCCTGGCTAATGCAGAATTCGAGATATTGTCATTTTAATGTCACGGCGGCCATCTTGGCGGCCATCTTGGATATTTCAATTTTCTTAATGGTGCCAATGTGGCATCATTCAGATTCAGAATCAGCATACCTTAAATATATTAAAACCATCAAAAAACATTGTGTAAACGATAATTTTGAGTCTAATGCCGGACTATCAACGTCATTTTACTATTCATAAAACAACTGCATTTTAGTAAGAATATCGGGACGCAGTCAAAATGGTATACATGTATGAAACCACTAATTATTTCCCCCATAGACACCAATGTTAAAGTGTCACATATTAATGATTTGCTGCAAATTCAACTCAAGTACGGATAATGCAGCGGTGTAATGTTCATATAGAAAACTAATTTTCACTTGAAAAATCAGAAAAGGTAGGGTCACAAGACATGTAAGAAAGTTCTTGTTTGTTTACTAAACAGGTCAATGGTACAGCTGTTTTCATTGACTGACATTTTTCATTGCTCAGAAAGTGCAAGCATAGAGTCGAAATTTCGAAAATTTTCATCAGTGATCCATTAAAACCTATTAATACGCTTCTTATATATAAAACCACAAAATCGAATAGAAATGGGCAGTTTTCCCCTAATTATAATGTCCATTTCCATCAAAAAAGGAGGATTACTTTTATTATAGGAACCTCGGAGGTTTAGATGTAATTAGTAGTGGTAAATTTCATGGGTCTTCTACTACTTGAATTACGTATCAGTTTCAGGGATTTGTTCTCAGCATACGAATACAGCTGGATCCAAATCGGTGTCGTCACTGATTATTGATTGATTTTAAACTTTATTAAAGGGACAAACGGCAATATTGATTTTTTAAAAGCTCGCGGCGCCCCGTTAGTTTTTCTTCATAACTTTCATTTGCTCAGTAATTAACATTAATTATAAGAATAATATAAAGAAATTGTGTTTGAATATTACTGTTTGTGTGTACAGCTATATGTGTATCTCCTTTTGGTGCTGTCTGATTTTAAAATAAGCGACACCTCTTCAATCATTAAACAGAGTTGAAGAAACTTTTACATTCCCCTTACTGTTTTCTTATGTAACTGTTCTGACATCTTTGTATCACTGTTTTCTTGTTTTCTTTGTACTAGTCTCGTAGTAAGAATTATTGTACTACTTTAAAGGGAGTACATCAGGCTTTTCAAAGGGTCTAGGGGTCCGACTTAAAATTGACAAATAATGATATTTTCTATTTTAAAGCGCCTAAACATAATGAATGATCCTAAAAATGACCCCTTAGTTACAAGGAAATTCATCCTGTACAGCAATACGTGCTATCCTAGGTTACGCACCAGGGTTAATTTCAGCATTTTATGCCCGATTCTGTCCTAGCTATATGGTGTATTCGAAGTTTAAACCTTAACAATATGGTTCCAACATCATATTTTGATGGATATAAGTGTTTTATCATGAATTGGAACATTTTTATAATTTAAGATATTTCTAGAAAAATCATGATGTACTCCCTTTAAAGACAGTGACGCATGAGGTGGTATTTTAGTGTGCCTTCCGATAGTAAGGACTCTATTGTGACCATTACGTTCAAGATACGTGTCTCCGGATTGCGCTTGTTCTGTATTTGTTTTGGAGGGACTATAAACCTTAGAACGACACACACACACACACGGACTGTAAGACGCATTCACTACGCTTATTCTGCGAAGACACTAAAATATCATCTCACAACTGCAGACAAGTTAGAGAAACTATAATATATGCCTATCAATTATTGTGCGTACATTTGAAAATGTCTGGCCTTATTGCTGAAGTGCAGAAAAAATACTTTTTTATTTTACTTTTTATGAATGAAACGTAGTCTGTATTTTCATCATAAATATATGAAATACAGAAGCGTTTATGCATGTTGGTAAACTCGCAGATAAACATTCATGCAAATATTGTAGGAGGACTATGATTACTTTGCTCGCCTATTTAATTACTCAGGATGAAAATCACGTTCTTTGTGAGTTAGTCAGCGCTTACGTGCATATCTGAATGAATTATCTATAACGATTGAGACAAAAGATTTGTTACATTATAAACTAAACATATGCTTGAGAAAGGGTGTGATTGAATCATGGCTTTGAAAATCGGATGGTTCCAAAATTTTGGATTAAAGTATTTATTCGTGGTAAGTAAAATCGTTATGTATTCATGTCTGTATTTTATTTGTTTTAAGTTTTCACGTCATATATCTGTACAATTATTTATGTAGTAATTCAAAACAAGTGTAATACATGCTTGACTCATATAATTAAATGATGAATATGGATGTATCCATAAAACAATAAAACTAAAGGAATATGGATGTATCCATAAAATAAAAAAAGAAAGTTAAACAATAGAAATATATTTTAAAAAAAGAATGATATAATATAATTAATAAAATTATATAAAACATTCTACAATTTGAATTCATATTGTTGCATGAGGATATAACCTGGGATTTCCCGTTCCCCGGGATGACAATTCAGCCTGGTGTGTGCACTCTAGAACCTGGTTTAAAATCCCAGAGGTATTTTAGTCTGTGAGTTTCCAAGACGGTTTCATTATTGTCAAGAAAGATAAAAAATATCGGACAGGGAAAGCAGCATTCAAGGACGACAGTCAACCACAAAACACATAAACAAACACGCAAACAGACAAACGAGAAGGCAAAAGTAATAAAAAATACAAACGACATCACAAACATAAAAGGGTTGAAAATAGGGCACCGCCTTGGAACGGTCAGTATTGTCAACCCCTTTGTGTGTGCGTTCTTCTATTTGTCCTTATGATTTTGATTTTGTTGTTGTTTTGCACACGTGCTTTTTTTAACTGCTTTCTGTGAATGCTGCAGTTCATGTTCGACTTGTGTACCTACCTTGATAATGAATGTGTCTGTCTTAGGGATAGCACCCCCCCCCCCCCCCCCCCCCCACACCACCCCTTGAGCTCAATTAAAAACAAAGAAAGGATAAAGGTAAAGAAAGGATCCATGCATCTATGCTTGTTAGGCAAGTTTGTTTTTACATTTAGGATTACCGACCCCCTACTGTAGAATTTGGCAAAATGAAAACAATATGTTTTGTCTCCGAAGAATTGTTGCCTCCGAACATGTTCGAAATTTAAATCCGCCGAAAGGAACTATATTTTCATAATCTATATCACTTCGACGATTATATATCATAGAGATTTGGCAAATGAAAACTATTTTCATTTTTATTTTTATTTGTTTACACTCCTCGTACCCTTTGCCTACATGTTTCCTAAAATCGGGTACTAAAACAATTAATACAAAAATACTGGCCTTACAAGTTCACCGTTGCGGTACTGGTTTAAGAGTACATCTGTGCACCTGCTTTCCCAGTAAGTTAGTGCAGTTTTCTTTGTTTATTGTTTATGAGGCATTTCTTGTAGGCTTGCTGCATACACGTTTGAACTATGAAAATGAATGAAAATAGTTACAGCAAACAAATTTCCACTCTTAGCATGATCAATTCAGAAATAAATGGAGAACATAACGTTGAGGAATATAGTTTCTTGTGCGATTTTTTCTAACTATTGTTTGGTTTCTTTGTTATATGTATCTTAATCGTGTTAAACAATATCAGTGTTTGTTTAGTACCCTCTGAGGAACGTCAGCGTATGCATTTCTTATTTATATAGCACTGCAATATATCAATTGTCCAAATGATTTATCTAAATATATGTAAAGTATATGACTGACTGTAGCAAGCGATTGTGTTAGGCAACCATTATATTTGTTGAAACATGGCGATTTTACAATTGGGTTGTACATAAGGCGAGATGACAGTATATATACCAAACGATACATATGCATAATGGTTCATAGGCAATGTTGTGCAATTTATATTATACTAAAATTACGTAACTAATATATATATATATATATATATAAGAATGAGAAAATACATACATCTACAAAATACCGTTCTAAAAGCACTGGATCCCCGAGGGGATACGAAAATGTTAGAATAGATTAATGGATGGGGGAAAAAGAATTCTACAGTGCTATAGTTTGTAAAACACCAATATATATATATATATATATATATATATATATATATGACAGAATCTAACTTATCCCCGCCACCAATCCACCTCTCCACCCCGGATAGTCCTAATAAGTGACCGTAGCGCAGATATAGAAATATGGATCTGGGATTTAATGGGGATGAATAAGTGTGTTGTAGTGTACAGTTTTATAATAGGTTGTTACCTATTATAAAACTGTACACTACAACACACTTATTCAAAGCAAATGCGAAAGATAACATAACTCACGCTGACAAAAAAAGTTGGAAGCAAACAAATATTCGGCATGACTATGGTGTTTACATCACAGCATGGTATGGCAATTGTTCAAGAAAGTAAGAAAGAGTTTCGCACAAAAGGCTTTTTGGTGCAGTTTTCTTTAGTCTAAAACGAGGACATGACTTCATCAGTTACATTCCGAGACAACAATTAAGTTCATGTTGGTCGAATTACATACACATTGAATAAAGGTAGGACTATATTAATCTTGTGCGTGATTCGTCAATGTTTACTCCTGTAAACTACAGAAAACATGAAATTCGTAAGACGGGTAATTTAAAAAAAAAGAGGTAAATATGTATTTCCTTTCAAACTGTTCAATTTCTCCATTCTGTCCGGAATATATTTGTTCTTTTAAATATAATTAAATATTTGTTTTTATTAAATAATCATCAAACACTTATAAGTGTACAAACATGTGTCATTGAGTTATTATATGTATAATGTTTTGTGAGAACACTTTAATATATTTAAATCTCACACATTGCCTCCTTTTAGTAGACAGTAGTATTGCGAGAAAATGAATCTCAGATTCGTGGTTTTGAATTTATTAACCGGTTTTGCCGAGCATCATACAACACTTTTATCAAACACTGACATAATGCTTAATGTGCATCATAAAATGTTATCCAGCTATTTTAATAAACTTAATATGCACTGATGTAACTTGATCCTCGATTTATTAAACCGTCACCGTACAATATGTATTTTTCATTGTACAAACATGTGGCATCGCCTTTGTTATTGTATACATACTTTCAGGTTTGCTGGTGTGGTATTTCAGTGGCTTTGTTTGTGAAGACTTTTCTCTACTACACTAATAGCCTCGAATATTTCTACGTACGTGAAATTTTAGGGGTATGTATATTTTATTGTAACTCTAAACTATGCCTTTGCTCATATTACCATTGTGCCACACATGCGATTGTATCAGCGGTAGAACTAAGAAACATATCAGAATAGCTTATAATATATATATATTCTTTATAAAAGCTCTCCTATGAAGCTCATATATGGCTATTTTCATATGTAATGTTTGCGAGTTATATAACATGACCTTATATCATCATGTGCTGTATCTATTTGACTATACTTATTAAAACAATTATCAAGACGTTATTCCATGTTTCCCGATTTGTACCAACATTGAGCGGCAACACACCCATGATTTTTAACATCGAGTTCCATATATTAGTAATACAAAAGTACCGACCGAGTAAAATATATATAAATGTCATATAGTTACTATGCGGTTATCCAACTGCCTTTATGTGTTTGTGTCTTCGAATCTCATCGGGAGCTCGACTTGCAAATAAGAAAGTGTCGATTCTTAAAGAAGGCGAGAGGTATACAGTATTGGTCCTACCACCACAAAATATACCTTCCGTCATATATGGCTTTACATGTGCTAAAATTACGTAAAATTACGTAAAACACTATTCAAACAAACAAAATGCATGTCATGTCATTATATAGGTTACTTACAGTTCTCTCAATGTATAAAAGGCAGCAGCAGCGGTATTGAATTATTACCTGTGTTCCGTAATATTTTTACCTATGTGTCATGCCATTATATCTTCTAATTACAGTTCACGATGTTTAACTGGCATATATGTGTAATATCATTGTATTTTCTACTTACAGTTCTATCTAGTTGTATGCAAAGTGTAACAGTGTATATTTATCATAGCATTACATTTGCAAACGTACAGTTATCTCTCAATGTATCCAATGTTTAACTATGTGTATATGTGTCACCATCATATATCTTACTTAGGTAAAACGTCTCCCCGGTTGCAATCAGGACTGTTATTCATTCGATCTTTGGAGATCGCTGAGCCCGATACTTATATTTAGATATCGGTTGTACATTTTCAAATGTATATGTTTTCTTACTTAAATTTCGATTCGGTGGTTCCACTACTCCGACCGATAAAGGCTCTGGGTATTGTTTAACCACCTATAGGATATGTTGTCTCCTTTTTAATATAGTCTTTTGACTGTTACTTGTGATCCGCAGGCTTCATAACCGTTGCTCCCAACTAAATTCCATTTGTTTATTTCGCTCTTCGGTGCACAGAATTTTGTTAGATACAGGGACGATACGTCGCTGGACATGGATTTATGATAGTAAAAGTAGCATGTCCACCGCCATATGCATGCCATCTTCGGGATGGTTAAAATTGTGTACTATCGATTTTATGAATATTGAGTTCTGCTCAACCCGGGCTAGGGGGCGTGAACGGTAACAAGCATGTTCACTACCGTTCATGAACCGTCTTAATCAAACCGAGACTGCAATATTTCGTATTTACCGTGTTCGGCCGTTTCCAAAGGTCCACTCATACTCATTTACCGTTCTCTCTGACTGTAACCATGGTTTAACCATTTTATATTCTTCTTACAGTTCTCCTCAGTGTATCGAAGGCAGCAGCAGCGGTACTGAACCTAAACTGTGCCGTGATATT
Organism: Cyrtodaria siliqua; assembly: GCA_037043455.1. NCBI lineage: Eukaryota > Metazoa > Mollusca > Bivalvia > Adapedonta > Hiatellidae > Cyrtodaria > Cyrtodaria siliqua. The sequence goes on along the minus strand of JAWPHD010002101.1, from coordinate 5,404 downwards.
ACTCCCTATGTGTCATACCATTATTGTGCTCATAAGAAAAGTCTCACGAAAGGTGTGTATGTATAGTTAATATATAGTTCTGCAACTGACAGCGGTACCACTATTTATGTTTGTGATGTTTCCGTCGTTACTTGTATTTTCGTTGTTTACGATGCATTTGCTGGATGGCTGTTTTCTGTGACTGTTACGCTTCCGTCCTGTTCGACGTTTGCACCTGCTTTCTGTTAAGGTTACCTGGGAAAGGACGTAATGGTGAGATTAGTTTTTAAATTGATATTTAAAGCTTCTTTGGTATCATTTAAATACAAAATATCACCACACCGAACCTTCTATTAAATGGTGTTATAGAGAACATGCTGACTCTAACTCCCTTTCTACTTGGAAGAGTACTCCTCCCTACTTCCCCCTAGACCTAGGTTTTCGGTTCGTAATTTAAAATCGGGAATCCAGGAATTTCATAATAAGTTTGTTTTGGTTCCTGCTGATAAATCCGCTAATAATGTAATTATTGTTTGACACCTCCATTACGTGAATGTTTTATCTCAGGAACTCGGGAGTACTAATTCGTATACGCCAGTGCAAACTACAGAAGATGTTGTTTCGATGCATTTCACTCAGTGTAAGATTTTCAAGGCTGGAATAAACGAAAAGCAGAACAGACTTCCAACGATGTACTGGATTTCCAAATTACACAACCATTTAAAGCCTGTTTTATTTCCAATTCTAGTTCTTTCACCACTACAAATATCTCCAAACTTTTAACATCTTGTCTTACTGCCGTAAAAGATCCCGTTAAACAATATTGTGCTATTATACAACTTTACCACACAACCGTATCAAGGACAAGCTTATTGCTCTCATTCAAAAAACATTTGTTAAAGGAAAATACTACATTTCGGCCTGTAACAATATTAAAGCGTTTTTTTTACTAACAGCAGTTTGTACAATTACACTATGTGGACTTGCCATGAAGTTTGTGAATCACGTATTTTTCTATTAGATAATATTTTCGCCAGATATGGAATTGCCGTTTATAGACAAATTGTTGTTATCCCTATGAGTACGAATTGCGCACCCCTTGTCGCAGATTTGTTTTTATATTGCTATTAAAGAGATTTCATGTTGAGTCTTTCACCAGATACCCAGGCAGATGTTATTGAAGCCTTTAATGACACCTCTCGGTATCAGGATGACATATTGAACATTGGCAACCATTTCTATTCTACTATGGTTAATACTATATATCCTAAAGAACTTCAACTTAACAAAGCTAATATTCTTCCTCGATTTATATCTCTCTATTGAAAATGGGGAAATAATTAGCAAAAGCTATGACAAGAGAGATGATTTTAATTTTGATATTGTTAATTATCCCCATTTAGATGGGATTTCCCCCGAGCAACTTCTTATGGGGTCTATGTGTCTCAACTTATTAGTTTTTCTAGAGCTTGTACTCGAGTTGTACTCGAGTTGAAGACTTCAATATGCGTAATCTTTATATAACTAAACAACTACTCCATCAGGGCTACCGTTATCATAAACTTCGTAAAACCTTTGGAAATTTTTATTATCGTAACCCTGATCTTCTTTCCAAATATAAAGTAATTTAAGTACTCTTCTGATACCACGATTATCACAACCTGAATTCTATGGTGATGTGATTTATAAACGTCGTAAGATCCTTGGTCATGATCACTTTAGTACTATCTTTGTTAAACTTGTTAAAAGGTTTATCAAAAGAGGTTATGACCCTATCATTTTGCAACGCAATGCCTGCTTGATGGTGGACCCATTTAAGGTTCGCAACTATGCTTTCCTCTTCCCTTTAATTGTGCGATGACCGGACAGGCTGTGGACCCTATGATGATGTCTACCTAAAGCCAAAAACCGTGACGTTTGATGTTTGTCTGAAATCTTGTCTTGCCGTGCCCTCGATGGTTTATTCTCTTGTTGCTCTTGCTTCTGCCAAGTCATTGAGTACCTTCTTTGTGGCTTTCTAAGCTATTTGTTTTTCATTTATATATGCACGAGCATCTTTAAGTTTTACTTACATTGCATACTAATGCTGACTTGTTGGTTAGAGAATAGTTCATGGCGGGTATTTATTTATTTACACTGTCCCGTTTTTTTTGGATGACAGTAGGGTAAGTGTGAGTTTTGGTGCACCCTAGTACCTGGTTTAACCCCTCAGCGGCCTTTTTTTCCTTATTAACATTGACGTTCATGTTTGCGGTTTTGCATGTTTTGGGGTTTACCGTGTTCTGTGAAAGCTGCAGGTCCTGTTCGACATTTATACTTATTTTTATATTTCTAACTCCGTACAAAAAGAGAGGAGAAAAACGTCATTGAACATTTTCACAATTCTTTTTTTCATAACATTATACAAGTTAAAAAACAACAATTAATTTTCAATAACATATATACATATCTTTCAAAACATATACAAATAAATGTTATCTTCTTTCGTCTTTTGAGTTAAAAAGAAAACGTATATGGATCGTACCCCACCCTTTTTAATTTTGAAGAAAAAACTTTGACTTAAATTATAATTCATGATACAAATGTATGCTCTACTGGTCAGCTGTTTTCTGCTTCTGCAAAGTCATTGAGTACCTTTATTGTGGCTTTCTAGGCTATTGTTTTTTTGTATTATATGTACACGAGCATATTTGTGTTTTACTTATATTGCCTATTGATGCTGCCTTGTTGGTTAGAGATTAGATCATGGCGGGGATTTCTTTATTTACACTGTCCTGTTTTAATGGGATGACAGTAGGGTAAGTGTGAGGTTTGGTGCACCCTAAGACCGGTTTAAACCCCCAGTGGCCTACTTTGCCACTGACCGTTCCAAGGCGGTAGCCCTATTGTCAACCCTTTTGTGTTTGTGGTGTCGTTTGCATTTTTTATTACTTTTGTCTTTTCGTTTGTCTGTTTGCGTGTTTGTTTTTGTGTTTTGTGGTTGACTGTCGTCCTTGAATGCTGCTTTCCCTGTCCGATATTTTTATCCTTTTTTGTCTATGACATATTGCTATGACATAACGTTTGACTCTAGGCTTCTAATAAATTCCTATTAAAAATTCTTTAAATTTCACACATTTTTGAGTTATTTTGATATGTTCACTGTAAAATACTAGTCAAACGTTTTTGCACAGAAGTCGAGTATAAAATTAGCTCAGAACGTACTTTTATATAATGTATTTTTACTTTTACAAACAATGCAAATCATGTCAAAATAATTGTATTACAATAAAATTATACTATTACAGTAGTTTAACATGCGTTTAAAGATATGATAACATCCCGGCGTGAAATTGAAATCCAATAAATGCAAATTATCAATTCTTCGGGCCAAACAATCAATATAACAACATGTTACGAACATCATCTTTTGATATTCATATCAACATGTAGGATCATGTACTATCAGATTATCATAAAAATGCATAACCTACGGGTAGTAAAACACAAACCATGTGTGTAAACATATTATTGTTTGGGGCGCTTGTTTCAGCCAAAGGTTATTTGGAATTCTCAGATAAAATTCATCTACTACCTAAATAAGTTGTATATCAGTGAAACAAACATTTTTAGTGGTAACCTTACTTTTTAAAATCGATTGAGAAATAAAAATTTCATGTGCGAAAGCTGTTTTGATGGGTCATTTTCAATGCAAAATTCTGCTGCATGAACAATTTGAAAATTATTTTTTTTAGAATTTTTACCCAAAAATGGTTCCAAATTGTTAGCTATTAGTAAATTTAGACACCCTGAAAGTTTTATAGCAAATATATGAAGGCCAACTGAAGTTATTTGAAATTATTAATTTTCTGCTGTCCCGCCAACAAGGAATTTACATAGGAAAAGCCCCATCAAAAAATCATTTTGTCTGTAAAATATTTATTTCTCAACCGATTTTCAAAAGTAATGTAGTTTTATGTACACTAAAGATTCCAGTTATAATGTTATATAATTTATGTACGTATTATTTAAATTGCTCAAGCTACTGTAGAAAAACCTTTTGCTGAAACAAGCGCCCCAAACAATAGTCCAATAACAAGGCGTAGCATACGTGGCCTGAGTGTTAACTTTCATACCACATCTAACCCCTTCTCCAAGAAGCGAAAACGGCTTAAAAGGTTTACATATTGTAAATTAAACATTTAAAAAGTAATTTTAAACAGGTTATCGCTTTTTCTTTCAGTAAAGAATGTTTTTTAAACGTGTTTAATTGTCAAAATATCCATTCTAAACTCCTTCCGATATAAGCTTTCCCATCGCTTAATGGAATAAAGGCGGGGCCATGTAATGGGAATTTGTTCTATTCAACACGTCAATAAATATATTTGCATATCTGGATAAAATGATAGTTATGTAGTTGTTATGGTAATAATTGTGTTAATAGAGCGCCCAATTTAGAACACACAAACTATGTTTAAGTAGCCAACACTATTTTAAATACCTCTAAATTTTATCTTTTCCAGTACTCCGCAATAAACGCAATAAATCGTATACACGTCTTTTTACATTAAGTTGTGTGTAATATTGCAATGCACTATTTCGGTGTTAAATGCATAAAACCACCTATTTGAGTCAATAAGTACATGCGATAATAAGTATTTCGTGTGTTTAAAGATTACAAATCAAAACACTAGATATTTCAATCAATAGTATACCTCATTTTCTCTTAGTTCAGTGCAATATATAAATTATAATTGTCCACATGTTTAAGTATATATATATATATATATATACATATATACATATATACATGTATATATATATGTATAGGGAGAAATATTTGTGAACTACCAAGAACAGACAACCTTCGGATGAACTACGGCAGGGCGCCTAGCTATGACGAGATACACAGAAATCAAGCGTATGCATTCACTCCTTAAAAAAGGTAGCTGCAACACACGTTGATGAACTGTATCTCTACATCATAACACACTCGTCTGGAGCACACTAAACATATAGACGCATACATTCATACAAGTATAGCTCATATGAGTATATATATATAAAACAATATAAAAAATAAAATAAAAATCATTTAACTGCATTGTTGGATCCAGTCAGTGCGGCTTGTGAAAGTCATTCTGTTCAATTTATGGTTTCCTTACTCTCTATGATTTTTTCACATGAAATGAAAAGATCAAACTTACTTATTTTCACGAAGTGCTAACTATTTTCAATTTGTACAAACTACCTTCCAATTACTTGCCTTCAGTATAATATACCACTTATTGCATCGTATTTCGGGTCATCTGCAGTTTTCGCCTACAGATGAACATTAGCTAATGCATGACACTGAAATGTTACCAATTCTAAAGTAAAGTTTGGTAATACATTCCGCTGAAACGTTACCAATCAAAATTAACAGTAGATAATACATGCCGCTGAA